>JANHAO010006236.1:0-21602 GCA_026873985.1 Saraca asoca
CCTCTTCCTACAAGTGATTATTAATCAATAATCATATTAACACCTAAATCAAATGAATCCATTCAATTCAGATATCACAATAAAACCAAGAGGAAAGGAGAGAAGAAATGACTAATAATTTGAATGTAAAATGAAAGAACTAGATCTCCACATTAATCTTCAAGTTATCAGCCCCTTAGACTGATTACAAAATATTCAGCCTTCCATGGAGGGAAGGAAAATGAAAATTATAGTAAAGAAAAATCAGAACAATGTCTATTACAACTTTGCTGAAGGGAACCTCTAAAACTACTTTGTCTTTCCCATTTTGAAGAGTGCTCACTAGGAGGAAGAAGCTAGCTGCTGGTTGGTAGAGTAGGAATAATGATGGAGGCTGGTGTAGTCCTTTTTGCTTGCTGCCATCTTCTGTTGCCACTCTTTTTGCTTGTTGTGCATTTTTGCAGGCTGCTTTTCTAGTTCTTCACTGACTTTCTGATGGAGTGTAGAGCTAGTGCAAGAAATAATCATTAGGGCTAAGTTTTATGCCAATTGGGGGCATTAAAACCAAATTCTACATAGGCCCATTTTTTTGTAGCATCCTGCTTCTATCTTGCAGTTCAAATTGCATGCAAAAGATGATCAATTCAGGTCTAGAAGTCTTCATAAGATTTGTATCTTTATGTCTTAACTTCTATTTGGGCTTAGTTTGACTTTAATTAGACTTTTATAACTCTAGATATTGCATGATAAGTGCTCAGAGGTCAGGCTGCCTAAGATAGTATTCTAGTCTTATCTTCAACTCTAATTTAGATACACAATTGGGTGATTCAGCCCTGGAGGTCTTCATGAAAGTTTTAGAGTTATGTCTTAAATTTCCTGCAAGATAAGAATCACATTAATTAGATAATTGTAGCTCGAGTTATGGCCAGAATACAGAAACTGGTCAAAATGGCCAAATACTACAGTATTTTGAATAATGCTCCCAATTGAAACAAAATTTGAATATGTAGTAATCACAGCTCAAATAAATCAGTTTAGACCCTAAGAAGCTTAGTGAGAGGATAATTAAATGATTAAAATATTTTGTTATCACTTCACCAATCAACTTCACAAGTCGAAGAGTTTCAGTGAAAATACCATGAATAGAATAAGGTAGGCTATAATTAATGTGTAACAAAGTCATGGTTTTTTACTACAATTTTCCCTCTACATCATCTAAAAGAATATAAGCTCTAGCTTTAAGAAAAGTAGTAGAAAAACAATTTAAAATTGTAACTTTGTTGATTCAATATAAAACACTGCCTACTAATAGTGAACATAAATCAAAAGCAGACAATATCAAACACTAATTACTGAACTTTAAGTTTAAGGAAACAAGTTTCAAAGAAGTGAAACCCAGAAACTTACTTGATTCAAAGATTAGAGATGCAACATTTATGGATGATTTGATAGAGTGATTGTTAGGAAAAATATCCTACTTCTAACATTTGTAGAGAATTAAAGAGACAAATAAAAATAATAATAAAAATAAACACAATTATTTGTGGAAAACCCCTTAACTTAAGAGAAAAATCACAAGAGAATCAACAAAAATTTTACTATTAAACTGTAAAAAAAATTACAAACTCTAGCTCTCTTTCACAACCCTAGATCCCGATTACACTCAGTTTTCTCTCAAACAATTCGTTCATCGTAATTTTATTTCTTCCTCACTCCTCACACATAAAAATAAAAAACATCATGCTTCTCCACCTAGAAGACTCATATCATGCTTATATATATATATATGTATGTATGTATGCATGCATGCATACATGTATGTATGTATGTATGTATGTATGTATGTATGTATGTATGTATGTATGTATGTATGTATGTATGTATGTATGTAGCAAACAAAAACAATAACCAAACCTTATTAAGACTTTAACTCTAACATAAATTAATGAACATAACCTTCTTGCTTTCAAACTTTGTCTCTTTTTCTTTAAAAAATTATCATCTTTCTTTTAAAATAAAACTCTTTTAATTTAAGTCAAACTCTACATTCTCCACCTTAAATTATATTCTTCAAAATTTAGTTGATTCTCCAACACAAACTATAACTCTTCACTTAAGAAAGCCGTTAGGAATCAATCTTGTCAAAACCTCAGCAAAGGTCACATTCTTCATAAGAAGCATTGCATGCTCGACCGTCTTCACTTTATTATATATTTCACCATTTACATTTCTCACAATTGTATTTCCCACTAACTTGTACAAATTCTCGTCAATCTTTTTACTTTTCATAATAATCAAATTACCTCTAGTAATTTTTGAAACTCCACTTCTAATAAAATATCCACATCTTAAAGCATCCAATTTACCTAAAGAAATTAAATTATTTTTTAATGTCGGCTTATATTTCACATCCTTCAAAGTCTTTATATTATGATCATGCACTTTAAGTTTCACACTTCCAATACCATTTACATTCACAGTATTACCATTAGCTATCTTCAAAATCCCAACTTGACAATCGTTATAAATATCAAACATCTTCTTATTTGCACAACATGACTAGAGCATGTAGAATTAAATAACCAATAATTATTGGAATCATTCTTACATTCATCAATCATTAAATTCATACAATCTTCTTTATAGAATTCATCTTGCGAGGCTGTAATACTAATAATATTAGTGTCATTTTCCTTCTTCTCTTTGATTGTCTTAAACTCCTCTAAATCACCATTCATCTTTTCACACGTTCATTTAAGGTGTCCTTTCTTGTGATAGTAAAAATACTTGTACTTACTATAATCTCTCCTTAGCCTTGAACTAGACATGTAAATCCATCTTTTATTTGGATTGTCATTATAATGTGCACTTCAACCATAATCATCCTAGTTACATTAGCAATTGCCTTATATCCAATAGTAGGCTTTCTCAACTTTTCACTCTAATATAGTAGAAATTGCATCTTCCATTTCAAGTGTATCATTTCCAACTAATAGCATAATCACCAAACTATAATAAGAGTCTGGAAGAGACAATAGCAACGATAAAATTTTATCCTAATACTCTATTGTAACTCACACACCTATCAACTGAGATAGCAACTTGCTAAAATAATTTAGATGGTCTCTCATATCAGTGCCTTCATTCATCCTCAATCTGGACAATTCTTTCTTTAAATACAATTGATTTATGAGAGATAGTACTAACTGCCTTCATCTTGATCTCTTTCCAAGCTTTATCTATTATATTCTCAGCCTTCTCCTTTCCATTCAGCGTTTTAATCAATCCTTGTTGCACCAAAATATATTTCACCGTACTCTAATACAAGCTGAAATTACTCTTCCTATCAAATAGCTCCACCTCAAACATGTTACTTACAACACCTTGAATTTTTACCATTTCATATCACAATTCTATGCAAGGTCAAACCAAGCTCCTAATACCACTTGTTAGGAAAAATATCTCACTTTTAAAATTTATAGAGAATTAAAGTGATGAATAAAAATAACAATGAAAATAAACACACAATTTTTTGTGGAAAATCTTTAAACTCCAGGGGAAAAATCACAGGAGAATCAACAAAAACTTTATTATTAAATTATGAAAAAAAAATTACGAACTTTAACTCTCTTTTACAAGTCCAAATCTCAATTAAATCCAATTTTCTCTCAAATAATTCGTTTATCATGATTTTATTTCTTTCTCACTTTACACACACAAAAAACATAGAAGACTCTCATTATGCTCTCATATATATAATAGCAAACAAAAACAATAATCAAATTTTATTAAGATTTTAAATCTAACATAAATTAATCACATAACTTTTTTTCTTTCAAACTATATCTCTTTTTCTTTAAAAAATTATCCGTTTTCTTTTAAAATAATATTCTTTTAATTTAAATCAAGCTCGACAGTGAAATCGTACTGTAACTTGCCAATAGAAGAAGGTAAAATGGAAACTTGAGAAAAAGTGGGGCCTGTCATTCTGTAACTTGCCATTTTTTGCAGTGCCAGTCGTTAGTCTGCCATCTGGACAAATTTTATCACCTTTTGATAGGATCCACAAAGAAAAAGTAGGGCCAACTTGTTTGGAGGTGGGGCAAATTTTTTTAAAAAAACTTTTTTGACCTTCCATTTCTTCTTTTTCTAATTAAAAAGCAAATGGGATTAATACACAAAAAAAATTATCTTATTAAAAAATTCATCTAATTTATAATTAAAAAATATTATGTAAGGTTTATATAAAAATTTATTTAATTTTTTCCCCCTCAAAATTATAATTAAAAAATTATTAAAAAAAAGAGAAACAAGCTATTAATACACACAAAATTAAAATCGAGCTATACAATTAGTTGTTTCAAATTATCATTTAGTATATATTATCAAAACTCAAATTGTAAAAATTTAAATAGAAATAATTATAAGAAATTAATTTACAATTGAGTTAGAAATAATAATATAAAATTAATTTTATGATAATACTTAACTCAAATGATTATCGCTTTCTCTTATTTCTAAATTATCCTTTTTCCCCTTTTTTTTGTAATACCCAAAGACACTTTTTAATGAACTTTATAAAAAAATCATTTTTATATAATTATATTTCCTATAAATATTTGAATTCATATGTACAAGATTTGTAAAATATATTTTGAAAGGAGTTTGTGCGTGTTTATTTGAAAATTTTAATTTTGAAATTTACATTTTCAATGTTTTGACATGTTAATTATTTTAAAAATTTTATTAACTATTTTGAAAAAATAAATAAATTAATTATGTTTTATTTAATTAGATTTTTAAATTTATGATACCATATTTAAACTTATATCTTTATTTTATTAGATACCTAATATGCATTAAGTGAACTCTAGTTTTAATGCCAAAAAAAAATCTAAAATTTTTGTTCAAATATTGTGCCTAATTTATGTGAACTAATTACATTATTTATATTTAAATTTCATGAATCAAACACTTAAAATTTTGGGTATATTAAATATTTAAAGGTGTGAAATTTTTGTTGTGATTTTGAAAAATGGCATAATGTCATGAATTACGTACTAGAATCTTTTATGCCAATGCAATTCAATGTTTTCTCAGTTGATAAATTGTGTAATTTTATTCAATTTGGTAATAAATTTAGTGTGATTTAGATTTAGATTTTGTTTATTAATTTAATTTATTTACCTTTTCTGCAATAAGTGTAATTTTTATGAATTTTGTTAATAAAATAAGTGTAACTTGAATATCAATTTCAATTTGGAAAATTTTAATAAAAAAACTGCTAAATAAAATGTAAAAATAAAGAAACACATAGATGCATGCATCTAAGCCAAAAGCACATGTAAACAGAAACAAGGGAACGCCACTAATCTCAATTCATACAGTAATAAGTTAAGCTCTTGAGTTGGCTTCTGAAGTTGTTTTGTGCGTCCCACACTCACTCACACACACACATCCGTCTTACACATAATTACTTGTATTTTTAAAAAAATATTATTTTATTTCATTACCTCCGTAATTTTTTAAATATTAATAAAATATATAAATTATTTTATTATTTATTATTGTAGAATTCACAAAAAAAAAAAGTAATAAATTACTTAATATACATACATAATGTTTAATATCCAAACTCTAATTATTGAAGGTAAAAAAAAATCTAAAAATAATATCAGGTATTAATATATCATTAAAAATGTCAACTAAAATTCACAAATTTAGATGGATTGTTAGTTGACTTAGACTATTTATTTATTAATCGGACACAAAATACAAATTTTTTGGTTTGAGTTATCAGTTAGGAAGTAGATTATTTTGATATTAATGCTTTAGCTACTATATTAATTTTGTTTTTTATTGTATACTATTTCTGATTTAAATATAGTGTATAATATTTTAATAATAAAAATGGTTTTAATAATACAATATGTATTGAGGACAAAATAGGCATTTCCATTAGAAACTTACACCACCCAGTTCCAATAATTATAGAAGTGTCAGGTGAATTTTCTAAAATCAAAGGAATCTATGTACAATTAAGCCTAACTCGAACAAGGTTGAAGTAATTTTTCCTTTATTAAGTAAGTAACCCTATTTGGCCAACTAATTACCTAACACTTATTACATGTTTGAGAGTTGGAGGAGAAAAGAGAGAGGAAGATAACAAGAGATGATAAAAGTTAAAGAAAGAAAAAATAAATAAATGATTAAAAAATGACCACCTTTTATTTTATTTAAATGTTTAAAAAAAAGCCTAAATTAAAAGAACACAAAAATATTAGTGTTGAAGGTATGGAAGACAAATTAGGCATATCTATTTACATCATCCGTTACCATTGCTTACAAAGGGTATCAAGTGAATTTTCTAAAATGAGAGGAATCTATATATAATTAAGCCCAAACTCCAAAAAGGTTGAAATAATTTGCCTTTATTGAATAATTAACACAACTTGTATCTGTCAAGCCAACTAACTTAACACTTGTGTAAAAGGAGAAAGGGAAAGAAAGATAACAAAAATTAATGAAAGACAAAACAAAAAATAAATAAACAAATAATTAAAGGATAACCTCCTTTTACAGTAAAAACTTTATAAATTAATAACCTTAGAATAATACAAATTTTATTAATTTAAAGAGATATTAATTAATATTATTAATTTATCGAATATACTTACTATTCAAAGTAACACTCATTTAATCAATTAAAAGTTTATTTTATTTTATAAAAATATAAATTATTCTATTAATAAAAGGAAGTTAAAAGTCTAAAGAATATAAATAAATCCATATCTACTTCATTTGTAAGTATAATTTAATTGTATTAATGTCTTCAATATAACTTATATCAATTTTCTATTATCAAAAGTTTAAAAAGACTAAGAAATATTAAATGATACATGTTCACTTTCATTTTATTAAATACATACAATAATGAAATAAGAATATATGAATTTATCAAATCCTTGAAAATCATACAAGTTCACAGGTCTCAAGTTTAGAAGAAATTATTGCTAATATCACTGAAAATCTTGTCAATGATAAAGTTAAGGATGATACAGTAGTTTTGAAGCTTGTTATGCGAAGGAAACACTTAAAACGTCAATATCTCTTTATAATTTCTTATTGTAATATGAGAATTTAACTGCAAAGCTTTTAGATGTAATAAAAAAATTAGAGATAAGATTCAATTAGATTTAAATTTTAATAAAATAAATAATAATAAATTCATATTTTAAGAAAATATGATATATAATTTTGATGAATTATTAATTTATGATATAAATAAGCCCAAGAAATTATGTATAATTTTCAAAAAAATTATCTTATTATTTCATCAAAAATATTAATTTAATTCGTTAACCTAAGTTAGGATAAAAAAATTTATTAATTTATTAAATAATAATTTATAGAAATTTTATTATATTTTATCTAAATGTTTAAAATACTAACATTGTATGATGTTAGAGAATTTTAAATATTTAATCATAATCCCCTACTCTCTTTTCCTCCATCACTAAAACTTCAAAACAAGAGAAAAATTATACAATAACTTTCCCTCCCCTTCCCTCCCGAGATATCAAAAGGATAGGAGTTAGTCAATTTCTTCCAGATGACAGAGAACAATCGAGTGACCATTTTAATTAAGTCAACATATAGAAGGGTACTTTTGTAATACACAAATCTTTAACATTACAAGTAGTTGCCTTTCTCTATGATAGACTACAGCAAGTCTGTCCTCAATATTACAACGGGGTATTTAAATATCATGCAAAAGCCACAGGAAACGCCACAGCATTTATTCAGCAGGGTTTCAACTCTCAACACCTTACCCTAATTCCTCAAGAAGATCCACCAAACAGATTAATTTCCAAGCTTACGCTTCATGGAAGATCTGCCAAAAGCAAACAGCTGGCACACCAAAATCTACCTAAAGTTTTCCCATCTTCCCTGTTTGCTTATGCTGCTGATCCTGCTTGTTCACATAGGTCTAACAGATCCAGGGTCTGCAAATTAAAACACGCATCACACACCAAGGAACCCCATGGGCAATGGAAAATCAATCATGCAAACTATTTGCTGGCCAAGAACAGAAATGTTTATCAAACCTCGGGAACAGACAGCTCAAGACGAAACTTTGGACCATCATAATGATGCAAGACTGGCCTGAATGCATCTTCTTCTAATGCCTTGCATAGTTTCCTGACACGAATCCTCACCTATACATGAAAATTAGGATCAAGATAGAATATCAATATGTTTAACATCTTCAGGATAATCAAGACGAAGCTAATATATTCTAATATGCCCAAGGCCTGGGTTTTACCTGAGCTGGAAACCTGGACTCGCCTTTGCATTTCTTATCCTCCCAGGCAGACGGATCAATGTTAGAACCTCCAAAACTTGCTGCCTGCAGCAACAGACTTTTACAAGTAAGTAAAATACAGAAATATCAATTCAACTCCTGACTGTCCTCAAGAAACAACCCACCTCAAAAATACCATGCAGCTGATGAGTGGTATAGTTATACAGAAAAAGAGGTAACCCTGGTGTAATTGCTCGAACAGAATCCCGGTATCTGGGAGGTAAACCTACCATATAATCACAATAGTCAGTCCTCAAGAAGCATTTGACAGATAATCTTCAAGATAGAAATATAGAGTAATGCCAATGTGCATGCACTACAGTATCCTACCAAAGCTAGATTGAGGTTGGCAATCATCATGAATCTGAAATCTAAATGCCCATTGGCTAAAATATGATTAGGTTGTTTTTCTTTTCTTTTCTTCCCACCATCATGTAATTAAACTACCCATTTTAAATTGTGAGTACATGCAAAATGTACCTGAAATGACAAACATCAAGAAAGGTAACAAACTCAACAAAAAAAAGGCCATGCAAGTCTTCAAACTATTATCAATTTGATGCCAATATGGGCGAGAACAAAGTAAAATTGAGGATATCACAGTTACCAAATAGTTGACGCTTTAAGTCTTCCTGCATTGTGTCATTATTACAGACAAAGATGTAACCTCCAAGCACCTCATTTCGCGGGAGTGTCTCTGATGCAGGCAAGGTCTTAAACCTTTTGTCAGCTGCATTCGAGTTGGTGACATCACTGTTGTTATAGTTGGACTCCTTGTTTTGAGCATTGCCATTATATTTAACGTTCATGTTCCCTGCCAAGCTTGCATTGTTTTTCTGGTACACTGCATTCATATTGTATAAACCACTTCTGAGGGAGCCTTTGGTCATATTCTCGTTAATTTGTGAGTCTAGGTTTAGCATGCTGAAGTTAAGAGTGTCAAATTTGTTATCTTCCTGGAACCCAAATTTGTCCCTTGACCTTGTTTCAACTGGACCCTTAGAAAGATCAAGGTTATTCAGGCGCTCTCCCTTCGAGCTAGTCTGCTCAGCCAATTTTGAAGCAACCATCAACCATTTGTGATCCTCTGATGCTTTTGAGTGCCCACGAAGCTCGTCCCCCAATTGCCAAAAGCTGTGCATGTTGTCCATCTGTTGAAACCCTAATGGAATTCGAATACACATTATAAGTAGTTAAAAGAGTAATTCAACAAAATTATACCAAAAACAGGATGAAGCAAATTTCATGTGACATTGAAGAAGATATAGAATGTGTCAACAAAGTCTTTCTTCTGATTTTCACTTTCTTGGACCATGTAGTACATTGCATTGGCAAGCACAGATCATCACACCAATCAACCTGACAGAAATGGTATACGCTGAAAAAGGCCATATAAATTACCAGGTTTACTACAGGTCAAAAGATCCATTCATATACGCACAATTGCAAGTAAACCCTAATCCATTTGAAACTAAGGCATGAAACGATTTTAATTCCAAATGTTTAATGGCTTCAATATGGAAGACAAACATTACAGTTAATCATCCAAAGGGAACATAAGCAGTTGGCCATATCAACATCAACAGCATTTTACAACGGTAAGCACAAAAGAAAGAAAAGCATCGGGAACCCAAAAAAAAAAAAAAAAAAACCTAACCTCTTCTCATACATTTTTATTCTACATAAAATCAGAAATAATATCCACTGAGAAACACAACACCACACAAAGATCAGCAATATCTGGGCTCGTGTCTAGAACGGTTCACAAATAATGACTTAGGGTACTATAGTTTCCTGTATACTTAAGAGCCTTTGGTTTTTTCTTCTTCGAAACTACGCATATGTTTAATTTTAACAGAGGACACTACATTCAACCTAAGTCAAAGCTATCGCATATCTGATATCTAATCGACAAGGTGGTGAACCCAAGTACAAATCCTCGCTGAAAGAGGGAAAAGGATTGACCATGTATTTAGTTTCATAGAATAATTCATTTTCCCTTTTTAATCGAACTCCCCAAGAATCGATGAGACTGAGAGCACCAAAACAGGTAAATCGGCACAAACTTAATTTACAAAAAAAAAAAAAACTTTTGACTCTGTTCAGCTGAAAAATTGCCACAGTTGCTCTGAACTTCAAATAGACATCAATTAAATCAATTAAACATAGAAACACATGAAGCAAGAGCTGTCCAAACACATCAATTATATAAAACCAAAGATCCAGACCAAGCATTTCCCCATAATACAAGGTGAAGTAATCAATTAGCAGAAAACCTAAGACGAGAAAAGCAAAATCAGCATAGTAATCGGAAGTGCCGAACAAATACCAGGTCAAAGATGGAAGTAAATGGAGATTATTTAGATTGGATAACGAAAATTAAGCCACTAATTTGGTAAATTCGCAGACAGATACCACAACCGAAGATTGAAGAAGAAGAGCTAGATTTAGGGATCTAGAAGACGGAAAGAAATAGAGAGGATGAGGGAGATTACCTTTTGCCAACTTTTCTTGGCTGTGAGCCCGAAAGACACGAGACCGCTGTGTGTCAGTAGAACGGAGTGACCAGTAGCTGGATTTTTTTATGGTCGATTGGATTCTGGAAATGCCCCTGTTGTTTTAATGAATTACAAGATTTGCCATCTAGCTGATGATGCATTTATGGTGGGTGAGACGTGGTGCATTGAATGTGTTGAGGGCAATGCAGTAAAATGGCACAACCACGAATGCGGGAGCCAGAAAAGGAGCATGGCATCCGAGGAGCTATACTTTAGTTATGTTAAATAAAAAAATGAAATAATTTAAAATGTACCTTTCAAATATTGATGTTGCAAAATTTAAATAAACGTATGCTTCGGCGGCTCACTGTCCTAGGTTACATCAATTTTGTGTTTGAAAATTTTTTAATATTAATTTAATCCTATAATTATTTGATTTTCCAAAATATCAATTTAATCTTTAAACTATTCATTTTATATTCAATCAAATCACTTTGTTAACGTAACATTAGAATAATTAATAAAGTTATTGACTCAATAATTAACTTACCAACATGTGAATGATAAATATATAATTAAATTATTATTGCAGTATTATCATGTCATCATATTATTTTCACATCATTAATTATTCAAATGACTTAAATAGTAAAATTATAAAAGAATTTAAATACATGTAATCAAATAATTTAAAATTAAATTGACAATATAATTCTTTAAAAAATTAGATTAAAATAAATTAAATTAAAGATCAAATAATGCAATTACATTAAAGTATCCACTTCCGTTTTTTTAGTAGTTTTTAATTTGTGTCATTTTATGTAACTCGTAACTTATATTTCATCTTTGTTGACTTGTGGATTGTTCATTTTCACAATTTCCTAAAACACTAGGCCTAATTAGAGTGCATAAAATGATGCACATCCTCAATGACATGAAAGGAAAAAAAAAAAGATAATTCTTTCATTTATATTCAAAAGTTTTATGAATTTATTACAAAACTTCATCGTAAAAATTATAAAGATCGTAACTATTTATATAAAATGTTATAATTTTTTATAAAATATTATAGATATATATATGAATTTTATTTATAATAATATATAAAATATTATTCTTCTATCATTTAAAATTGTATAAAAAATTAAAAAAATTTCATCTTTATATAAATATTATCATTTTCAATAAAAAAAATTTAAAAAAATATAAATTTTTTTTACGATGGCCGTAAAGAACATGTACTATTAAATTTGATCAGTACATGGACTTTGGTCCACAGCCTGCCTAACCCACGATTTATTAAGTAGTACGATTATCAGAAGTGTGGTTTGTTTAAGTGGGGCTTTCTTGGGCTAATCCATTGAGCTCATAAATTTGAACAGCTTCTTCTCCAAACAACCTACAAATTTTACTAGTCACATGCATATCACAATGCATTCATCAAAATGCAATCTATTTATTTAGTGTATTTTTTTTTTGGTTAGCTTTTTAAAAAGTCTTTGAATATAATATATTGCTCGATTTCAAAATCAGAACATATTATTAATCTTTTTATGTGTTTAATTATATTATAAGTTATTTAATTTCTTAAAATTATTAGAAGCAGAATTTAAATTTAAGACATAAATAATAAAAAATCAAGAATCTTACATTACAAGTTAAACCAACTTAAGATATTATTATATACTTGAAAAAAAAATATAATTTACTTCTCTAAACTATAAATCATATCTAAAAAATCCCTTCATTTTAAACTTTGGACAATTTAATAATTGAACTAATTCAATTAATGTGCAATTAGTTCATAACTATTAAACTTCCATCTAATGACTAATAACATAATCATGTGAGGGATCACTAATTCAATCTCAAATTTAGGATTTGGTTAACAGTAATCTCAACCTACTATTTTATACCCACATTATCCACCCACATTCTCTTACAATTGGATGGAGCCTAAAATTCTGAATTTCACTGATTTGTGAGAGAATGTGAATAGAAGGATAGATGTAATATTGTTGGTTAGTTAATTAATCCACACCTCCCTCCTGTTCCCCATTCATTGTTGGAACTCACTTCTTTGCCATCAAATTTCTCACTTGCACTAACATGCGAATCTTCATTACAAAATTATGCTCTCCCAGGGCTACAATTATGGGAAAGAAAGAAGTGTAGCAAGGCTTGGATAGTGTTATGCATCTTGCTTAAATCTTATGCTTTTTATTATCTTCAAACTTCAAATGTGAGTTCTACGGTGTTACCTACTCAGGATTTGGAACCCAGATTTTTAAAAGATACCATAGAAAATACCAACTTAAAAATGTTTTAGGTACTGAATAAGAGAGAACCTTATGAAAGAGAAAGGACAATCAATAGACACCAGTTATCGTTCAAACAGGATAATCAGCCAATGTTTTACATCGCATCAAGATGACTAACCAGTAGTCATTTGATGGAAGTTTAACTATGATGAATTCATTATCTATTAATTAATATTTAGATATTAAATGTTTTTTATTAGAATTCTCTCAAGCTTGCTTCGACAAGCTTTTATCGCCAACAACATTTTGATGGTACTCTGTTTCCTCCTCTTTGTTATTGCCCTTAATCATATCTTTGCGGTTTGCTGATTTTGGTGGAAGTCCTCCTACTAAACTATCTTTGCAATTGGAGTTACAATTTCTGTTTCTTTCTGGATTATATTAGTGTCAACAGGGGAGTTGCCTACAGTGTTCCGTTGTGTGCTGGGTTTCATCAAATTCTGTTAAATGGTTATCTGGTATATTTGCTTGAGCGTAGCTTTCCTACTTTGCATAGCTTGAATTTACAGCGAATGTTGGTTTTTCATGATGGGTCTTAGGAAAGGGGTTCTATCTCAAAGTTTCAATCCGGCAAGGAGATACAACTGCAAAAGGAAAAGAAATTGATGCGCCTTCATTCCCTGAATTTGAACAACTAGTTTTTAATAATTCAAAATCTATGTGGATTGCTTTTGTAACAGAATTAGAAAAAGTTTGAAAGTGATTGTATCGAAGAGCTTGCTTCTTGAATAACTAGTGTTTTGGATAATCAAACTAATCACTCTTTATTTTTTAGTATTATCACTTTATTTCTTACCGAACAATATTCCCATAAAGTCATTTCAATCAATGTGTTCCACAAATATCAAGTTGCATTCTCAAGAGTTACTAGATTAGAAGCTCAAGTTCAAGAATTCATAATAATGATTACTTAATGAACATCTTGAGGGTATATGCACGTGGATAAGCTAATTGGAGGCTGAATTGTGCAATTTGGAGAACCAGAATTTAGAATGATAATGTCAAATGCAATCCCTAAAAGTTATTCAGCATCAGTGCATCTAGAACCTTTCTGGTGGAATGCTTCACAATCGATTAATATGTATGATACTTGATGTTTTACAAAAGGGGATGAGAAGTCTCTAGTATGAGAATTGAAGAGCTTGGGCTCAATGCGGACAATATCATACCAATGTGGAGTTTGTGGTGTCCACGCAGGTCCAACATTTTGTGCCAATGTTGTAGGCAATATGTAGCTACTGTTGTTTAAAAAAAAAAAAAAAAGAGTTACTAGATTTAGTTCTAGAAGTAGTCATGTAGGGTACTTTGTATCTAGCTGTGTGATGTCTTATTTAACCAAAAATTTATATGGCAATATTCATTATTATCATTTTTATTTTCAGAGTCCTAAAAGATCCATTGTTGGTAGTAGTCAAACTTGACCCCCATCATGTGGCTTGCCAACAACTATTCAGATTATCATCTTCCACTCTAACGCAGCATGTGTACAGTCATAAATTAATGTTAATACTTGTAGGAATAGTGTTAATGCAATCTCTCATGGCTCACAAATACATGATAGACACTAAGGTTTGGTGAAACATAACTTTGTATCAGAACAGTGAATGGACTTGGAAGAAAATAAATTTAAAAAGTTGGAGGTTGATGACCTATTAATTCCAAAAGCATGTTCACATATTGGAGAGCTTTCGAGACTTGTCACAAAAGCCTCAAGTTAGCTCATCAGTAAAATGGAAGGCTACTGCTGCAGAGATCTATCTACAAATACAAGCATTTTTTGGAGGAGATAGTAGAGTAAAAGCCAACCATCTGACCATATTGGATGTTGGCACTTAGTAACCTTTTGTTATTATCTATGTTTTGTGTTCTTTTTTGGTTTTTGGTTTTGCAAGTTGCTCTACCTAGGTTTTAGCTTGTGATGTTGTATGAGGTATTTCCTAATTCCTGTATCTGTTTTCAATGTCAAAAAAAAAAAAAGTAGATATTAAATTGCTCTAACGGATTTTTTTTTTTTTTTTGCAAATAACTTATAGTTCATTGAAGTAAATTGTATTTCTCTCTCTCTCTTTTTTTTTTATATAGTACAAGGAGGTGAAATTCTATTTTTTATTTGAATTATTTAGTTTATGCAACCATTGAATTAAGACATTATTTGTATTATTGAAGTTACAGCCATGATAACTATTTTGTACATAGATTGTCGTAAATTTCATATTAATTGAAAAATGATAACATTAAGTATTTTTTTTTAGTAGTATAAGAAATGTTAAGATACCGTCCACATGTAAAATAGGCCAATCCTAAACAGTCAATTTAGAAATGGTTGCTCCTGGGAAAGCCACGCAAATAAGTCGGATGTGCTTTTCATTTTGATATTATTATATATGACAAAAAATGACATCAGATGTGATGCTTTCCCAATTGAATTATGCTAGATGTACGAATTACGTGTCAAAAAGGCCTCGCATAAGCAGTTCCGACCATTAAATTTTTTAGGCCTAAATCTTATTACAATATACTGTGTAAGAGCTGTGTTTACACTACGCACCGAGCATCCAGGTTTACGCTTTGGAATTTCGCTACTTTCTCTCATCCTTTGTGAAGTCTCGTCTTCTTTTTAATGAGATGTGTCTGTCAATAAACCTTTAATTTTTTGTCAAAAGAGTCAGAAACACAATCTCTATTTTTTTTCATCCATATAAATATTCTTATTTACTTATATTTATAATTCACAATGACTCATTAAAAAGAGTAAGCCAACCAAATTATGACAACTTGTCAACTGATTGGCTACCCCTATTCTGAGTGACCTAAAATTGAATAAGAAGATAAATAATTAAGATAACGCATTCAGATGATCGATCACAAAAACCTCCCAAAGAATGACCAGCCATGGGTACTTTTTTTTTACATCCAACTTTATTCATTCACATCCATGTCGTAACATCTCATTGGAACATGATCACACCATTCACACTCTAGTATAAATCTTGCTATTAAGGCCTAGAATCATGCCAAACAACGGTCTACCTGATAGGATCCCAACCCCTTAAAGACAAGCCAAAAAGACGCATATTGTTACTTTGGAGAAATAACTTTAGAACTCATTTGTGCAAAGCTTCATTTGGCAACGTTTGTGGCCTAGCCCTCGTGCCACCAACACTATAAGGTGATTGGTGACTTTTTCCACTTCGTTAATGTGCCTCAAAAGGGAAGAGTCACTAGTGACGATAATGAAGGGCAAAACTCTTTGCCCTTGGTTCTTCAAAGTCATTTGATTATTTTAGAGGACAAGCACTCTGAGCAGCTTTAGATGGAGGCTTGCTACATGAGAGCATAACTAGAGTGAAACATCCTAGTGAAGCAAGTCCATCACCTGCAATCTGAGTTGGAACAATTACAAAATCTATGCCATCAACCACCACCTTGTTCTTCTCTTTTTCCATTTCTTCACCCCATTTTGTCCTAGTTGACAATTCCCACACCCAAACACAGCCACAACAAACTTCCCAAATCATTTCCCAAACCTTTCAAATTTCTTCCCAAGCTCATATCCATAGCCACATCACTCATATTACTCTAGACCGATCACCATTATTTTTTATGGGTTGATACCTTTGATTATCAATCAGGGTGGCCTTCCTCTATTCACTAACCACTAGCCTATATACAACACTTGGTTGTCCATAGTTTGGCCATTGTATCATAAGTTGTATGAACCTTTAAACCCGTAATTTCTTGTATCATTGAGGCAACGGCTCCAACCATCCTAAAATACTCCAGCCTATTCATAAGCTACATCATGAATACACCATTACCACCCAGTTTTAAATCTCTAACCCATCTTAAGGCCTATGACAGCATTACAGATCCACAAGAGCATTTGGAGGCAATCCAAGCATCTATACTTCTCTTGGGCACTCCAGATGCCATCATGTGTTAAGTATTTTCCATCATATTGAAGAATAGAGATGGTTCAATACCCTTCTAAAGCAATTTATATCTCAGTTCAAGCAATTAGTAGAGGCATTCACCATGCATTTTGTGATGAGTCATGCATTGAAGAAGACTTCACCTATACTACTAAATTTTCAATAAGAGAAGCATGAGACACTTAGGGAATACTTGTCTAGGTTCAATAGTTTGGCATTGGAAATTATAGACCTAAATTAAAGGTTCGTAGTTCATTAGTTGATTTCGGGATTGAGGTCAAGCCATTTCTCCCTATCGCTGGCAAGCAACTAGCATTAACTTTAGCATAATTATTGGCTTGATTCGAGAAACAAATGAATGTTGAAAAGATTGAAATAGTTAGGAGAGTGAGAAAAAGGCCTTTAGGGCAAGAAAGCTAATTGTTCATGGATTGTAGGGACAGGGAGCGAGCACCATCGAGAGGCTAGTTCAATAATTACGTGTAGTTGTGATTGTCAATCAACAAGATAGTCAATGATGTTCGAAAAGCTGATGAAGTTTCTATAGCAAAAAAAGCATAGATTCTCGCCAATTGATAGGAATAAATATTACAAATTTCATAAAGACTATGGTTATGAGATCGAAGACTGTGTTACATTGAAGGATGAGATTGCATTGCTAATCTAAATAGGTCTTTTGTCAAAGTATAAGAAGTTCCAAGCACAAGAAACTCTACCAGTCAAGAGAAAGTGAGATCACTTACCACAAAAAGAAAAAAAGGAGATCATGCTAGTTGAGCCCCCTATATCTAGTACTATTAAGACAATTGTGGGCGATTCGCTATAGGAAAACCCTCCAAAAACTCCAAAAAGTGTCATTTGAAACAAATTATGAATGTGAATGTGAAAAAGAAGAGTGAAAAGTACAAGACTATCTCCTTTATAGAGTAGAATTTTGATGGTATCAATAGGGATCACGATGACCCCATGGCCATCTTAGCATTTATTCATAACTCCCTAGTAAAGAAGATATTAATTTACCGAGGGAGTTCCACTGACATACTTTACTCACACATTGCAAAAGCAGTAGGCATATCTTATGGCATGTATAAACCTTACAATGATGTGTTAATCAATTTTTCAAGGAAACAAGTCACAGTAGAGAGAACAATCACTCTATGAATGATGGTTAGCGTGCCCCACAAATTCAAAGTATGGATGTGGAGTTCCTAATTTTAACAACTCACAATAATGATTATAATGTCATTCTTGGTAGGACATTTGTAAATAATCTATAGGCTATGGTGTTTACATCACCCTTGTTGATAAAGTTTTCGACCCCCCAAGAGTAAGACAAGTTAGAGCAAAATAAAAGATGGCTTGAAAAAGTTATATTATTAGCTTAGGAGCGAAGCAAGAAAAAGGGAGTACTAATGGAATAAAACAAGTTGTCAAAAATAGCTTGGCGAAAGAGAAATGTCAATTGGTAAAGCTAAACAATTTAGACATTCAAGATCCTAACCACAACTGGTTGGAGCCAATGGCAGAGGTGGTCGAGATAAAGCTCTTCATTGACAGCAATGATCTATAATCAAAATAAGGGTAAATCTATTGCCAAGTTACAAAGGAAAACTTGCTAACTTGTTCAAAAAGCATGTCGAGGTGTTCCCTTAGAAGCCAACCGACATACTATGGATAGACCAGGTAATTGCATGACACAAACTAGCTTTAGACCAAAGTGCAAAACTTAATAAAAGAAAAAAACTTTGGTACTAAAAGGTAATGGATGATTAAGGATGAAATGCAAAAGTTGTTGGATGCTAGCTTCATCCAGGAAGTATCTCATACAACATGGCTAGCTAATGTGGTCTTGTTCAAAAAACAGAGCGGAGGATGGTGCATGTGCGTCGATTTTATAGAATTAAACAAGGCATGCCCAAATATTTCATATCTTTTGCCTAACATCAACCAATTAGTTGACAATTTGTCAAGCTTCAGGATGATAAGTTTTATGGATATGTTTTCAAGGTACAATTCGTTAAAAACATATCTAAAAAAATTGAGAAAAAAAAAGTTTTTGTATGACTGACCAAGGCATTTATTATTACAGGGAAATATCATTTGGACTCAAGAGCACTGGTGCAACCTATCAGCATATGATGAGCAATATATTTGCAGTGCAAATTGGTCAAACCTAGAAGTCTATATAGATGATATGCTATTAAAATTGGTAGATGTGCAAGAGCATAGGGATTATCTTGAAAAGATGTTCATAGTTTTGAAAATGAAACAGATAAGAATGAACTTGGTGAAATGTGCCTTTGGGGTGCAGATTATAAAATTTTTGGGTTTCATCCTGATAAAGAGGGAAATAGAGGCAAATCCAAAAAAATCCCAGTCCATCATCAACATGAGGAGCCCGAAAAACATACAAGAGGTGCAAGCATTAAATGGACACTTAGCAACTATAACTCTCTTTAAGTCCATGTCAGGGGATAAATATCTTCTTTTTTATATATTACTTGAAAATGTCAATTTTGTATGAAATGATGAATGTGAAAAAGATTTTAATGAACTTAAAAGGTATCTGGCAAGTCCTTATGTCCTGACAAAGTCTAAAATGGGTGAACCCCTATGCTTATGCCTGGCTACATTAAAGGAAGTGGTCAGTGTAGTATTAATAAGACAAGAAAGTAATAAGCAAAGGCCTATGTACTTTGTCAGTAAAACCCTACATAGAATAGAACTTCAATACCAAAAGATTGAGAAGTTAACATTCGCGTTATTGTTTGGTTCAAATAGATTGAGACTGTACTTCCAAACCTACTAGATAATAGTTCAAATAGACCAACCAATCATGCAAAATTTATAGAAAGTAGATCTAGTTAGTTGATTAGTCACCTAGTCGGTAAAACTTTTGGAATATAGAATAATGTTTGAACCCAGAAAGGCAATAAAGGCATAAGCCCTAGTAGATTTTGTAGTTGAAATGACTAGAGCTGAAAAGTTGGGTAAGTAGATGAAGTGGAGGTTACATGTAGATGGGTTCTCGAATAAAAAATGCAACAGAGCAAGAATTATCCTGGAAAGCCCGAATGGGGTCTCGTTAAAGTATTTATTGAAGTTCAATTTTCATGCCACAAATAATCAAGAGGAACACGAAGCTCTGATTGTTGGCCTTAAGTTGGCTTGAAAAGTAAGCACTCAAAAGATTTTAGTGATAAGCAACCCATAGCTAGTCACAAGTCAGGTTAACGAAGCCTAAGAAACTAAGGAACCTATGATATCGAAGTATGTAAAGAAAGCTTAAAAAATTACTAACTGAATTTCAGTTTGAGATTCCTGAGAAAGGAAAACAACTAAGCAGACACATTGGTAAAGTTGACTAGTGCAAAAGCAACAATCAACAACAAAATGATAATTCAAGAAATGGTACAAACATCGAGTATTGAAGGAGAATAAGTTATGAATATAGAAAAAGAGAGAACCTGGACAGAGTTTATAGTTAAATTTTTAAGGGATGCAAAAAGGCCAGATAACAAAATAGAAGCACATGGACTATAATAATAAGTAGCATTTTTCTTTACAGAAAACTACCATTTGTATAAAAAAAAAGATTTTGCACGTCCATATTTAAAGTGCTTGTAACAGGACGAAGTAGAGTATTATGATATCCCGAATTTTTCAAAATTTATTTCGTTAATAAAATGACTTTTCAAAAATATCCAAAAAAGGGTGAATTTGAAATTTTTAAGAATTTCAAAACTATAATTTGGGGCTATGATAAGTTCTAACACATTAGAAATAGATTATATGAATTTTAAAAATTTTCAAATAATTGAAGTTTCCATTATGGACACCTAGAAAATTAAATCCGTGTTTTTGAGATTTAATATCTAAAAAACTTTAAAAAGATCAAAATTAGAGTTATGGGTACCCAGTAAGGGTAAAATTATAGTCATTATAAAGATAATTAATTTTATTAATTTGTGATAGAATTTTATGGCTACCAGTGACCAGTGAGTATATTAATTTTGAGCTCAAAGTGGAGAAAATAAAGAAAAGTGTTAAAAGAGGAAATATTACAATTGAAGTCAAAGTGAGAATTTGACTTTTTCTTTCCCATTTTGTGCTCTCTCAGCCAACTTCTTCTTTTTCTTCTTTGGCCTTTCTTGGTTGCAATATGTTGTAGATGTTATCTAAACGCATGGGCCTAGGCAGGATAGCGCCCAAACGAGCACACGTAACCAAAATGGGAACCGGAGGAAAATCTAGTTTCGACCGGAAGAACGCCACGATCGCTGGCCTGAAGAAGCCGCTATGACGCGAAGAAACGAAGAGTTATCACCACACCAGCCGAAGTCAAGGAACGACTCCATGAGAGCAAGGGTAGCGTCCTCAGGACCATGACCCACTGCTTCCAGCGGATGATCTCAAGTCCAATCAGCCACCTGACACACGACAAGAAAGTTGACAGCTCAGGTCCCAAACAATACACATTAGCTCCCCGGTAAATCGACAGTGATTT
>JANHAO010006237.1:0-21592 GCA_026873985.1 Saraca asoca
CAGACACTCAGGAGTGCATCTTTGCAATTGAAAAGGATAGGGAGAACCTTGGAAAGCCTGCCCCCATAACAACTCCCAACAGATTCAGAAATAAGAGTAAGTTCTGTGCTTATCATGAAAAGGCTGGATATAATATCTTGCAATGTCGAGTACTCAAAGATGCAATTGAGGATCTGATTAAGAGGGGTCACTTGCGAGACAATGTGGTGCAATCTCCTAGACAATGATCTTAGTAGCCCCAGTGGCCACAATAGCAGCTCTAGCGCCTCTGAATCTTCTTTTGCAATATATGTTATTTAGATGTAAATAATGCATCCCAAATTAGTCTCAAAATTCTAATATTATATAATTTATGAATAAATTTTTAGGAAAGCTCGAACTCAGATTTAAATTTGGTAATCTTGCACTGCGTATTATTCTTTCTAAAGCTTGCAAAGCAAGAAGTGGATTTTTCGCTTAATATGAATGGGGTTGGGACTCCCCAAGCATTGGGATGCTATACTTCTGCTCGCTCCTCTAAAACGGAAGCAATCTTGCCCCTTTTTCATCCGGAAGCAAGTTATTCTTAAAGCTGAAGGAGTCAAGTTGTTCACTAACCAACAAGATTGTAATGGCGTAACTCTCTTGGCATGAGATCGCCAACCCTTCTATGACACCAAGTCACCATCTTACGTATGCATACAACTAACTTTTAGGTGTTGTATGTATGCGATCTATTGCCAACCATTTGAGCTGAGGCCCCCAGAGCTCATTCCAGTACTTATTGCCAGCCATTCGAGTTGAGGCCCCCAGAACTCATTTTGGTATGTATTGCCAGCCATTCAAGCTGAGGCCCGTGGAGCTCATTCCGGTACTTATTGCCAGTTATTCGTGCTGAGGCCCCCGGAGCTCATTCTGGTACTTATTGCTAGGCATTCTGGCTGAGGCCCCTTGCAGCTCATTCTAGTACTCAAATGCTTTGCCAGCTTTTCAACTGAGGCACCTTGTATGCTAAATTCATTGCCAGCTCACTAGCCAAGGTGTAGCTCGTATGATCAATCTGTCATTAGCTGAGACATGACAAATATACATTGCCTTGCTCGATAAATATATATTGTCATGAATTACAAGTTGAAAAGCTTTCATGTGACTTATTGCTCGCAGCTCTCATGTGACTTATTACTCGTAACTCTTATGTGACCTATTGTTCGTAGCTCTCATGTGGTTTGTCTGATGTGCCAGTTGAGGTACACCTAATCGCCCACTGAGCACTCGAACTTGTGCTAGTTAAAGCATAATCTGAGCATTCAACTTATTCTAATCAAGCCATAGTTCTCATATGACTTGCCACACTTCCATACGATCTGTTGGCTATTCGAAATGAAACATATCATTTGAAGTTACAATTTGCCAACTTATATAAATTCATATGATTTACTCAGTATTTTATTTCATTATCTATTATATTTCGCTCACCAAGGTTGATTGACTTATTAGGTGCTCTTTTTTTTACTTGACAATTATTGAGTTGTGATTTGCAGGAATCTATCCATAACAACCTATGTGCTATTTTCTATAAAGCATCCAACATGATGCATTTGGAAAGGCAAGGAAAAATGGAAAGGTTCATTTAATGCCACCTTCAACGAGGCGAATTCAAACAAAGTCTAGGATTGAATATGAAGTTCAAAAATGAAATACCAAATTACAAGATCGAATCCTAAGAAGTTTGGTCTTTTGAAGTTGAGCCCTTATAGGAGGAAGGATCGACACATGAGGCAAGTAGGTTATCCTTCGTTTGATTATCAAGGGCTGTCACGACCTGTAGATTGTTTCTTCTTTGAATTGCATCTTCGACAGGAGAAGCCTGACTTGCAGATTTTGCACCTTTACTAGAAGGGGTGGCTCTCGCAACTCTCCTCTCAAAGCCCTTTGTCTCCTTAAGAGCATCCTCCCTAAAAAAGGAAAAGTCCATATTCGGGTGTCGCTCCTACCAGGTGAATAGGAAAGAGGAGGAGGTTTCAGATTCTATTTTCTCTACAGCCTTCGTAACTAGATTAGTGGTCTCAGCCTTAACTCGAGTGACCTCCTCCTATTTTAGAGCGACTTCCTGGCTACTTCAAATTCCTTCTCGGCAGCCTCAGCCCGCCAAGCTATAGATTTTGCTCACCGCATAGCTGCCTTAGCACCCCAAAGTGTCACATCCAGGTCACGTTTTGCTCTTGACAACTCCTCAACTGCTTTGTTGAGATTGGTTGTGATGGCCTCGCGACTTGTCACCTTGCGAGATCGGGCTTTCTTGGATTCTCTTTGAGCGACCTCAACATTCATTGCCCTATTTTCTAGCTCCAATGCCTTAGCAATTGTAGTAGCTAGGTCACCCTCGAGTTTGGCATTCCTTTCCTCCCAAGCCTGGAGCGTTTCCCTCATATTTATTATTCCCAGCACACCTTGAAAAGTTAAATGGATCAAGTCAGATTATGAAGGAGCAAAAGAATCAAAATAAAAGGGCATTACTTACTAACAGGCCATGACGAGTGGCGTAGCGCATCAACCCTTCACTTGAGACTTCCTCTGCTTCCAACACTTAGGGACTAGTATGGGGTCCCAATATCACCCCCACTTTCTTCTGGAGGAAGTCAAAATACTCCTGCATGTTTGGACTAAGACTTGGTGGAGGCTCAGCGGCTGTGACTTTACGAGCCACCCATTTTGAAGTGGTGGCAATCCTCTTTCCCTTGTTCACTTTTTGTTTCTTGGCTAGGGGCTCAGATGGGGTCATGACCTTGATCGCCTCGGTTGCCTCAGGAAGTGAAGTGTGGGCTAACTCTTGTGAAGCCATCTTAGTTAAGGCAAGAGGAGATTGATTTGTAGCAGTGGGAGCTACAACAGCATCGGGACCTGATGAGGTCGCAACGACTTCTAGATCTTCAGGTTCATCAATAGGTGGCCTTTGAAGGATGAGTTTCACCATGTTCTCATAGTCTTCAAAATGTGCTGGACCAATTTGCTTAACTCGACGAGCTCCAATCTCTCTCGTGAGCTGATGTTCAACGCGGGAGCGAGCTTATAGGAATAAGGAAGATTGTCATCAAATCTTAGATCATTTTTCAGATTGCTTATAGTAGTAAATTGGTCAAGTACCTCAGCCTCTTCGACTTCTAATGTTGGCTTCTCCTTGCCAACCTTGTTTGTAAAAATAGGAAAAAACATCAGAAACAATAATATGAATCCATGATAGCTTGCATGACCTCAGCTCACTTACCAGGTGTTAAAACAAATCTGAAGCTACGAAGAGGACGCAAAGATGGGCATGAAATGTAGAACCAATAGGTCTTATAATTCCCTACATTTGATTTACCCTTGGCATCCCCCTGAGGCAAAACCCTTTTGAAATCAGTATGTTGAGCTGAAAGGTAATAAATTCCATCTAGATAGCCTGTACTCCTAATATTATAGAGGTGGCACAAAACTCGTGCAGATGGTAGGGGAAGATTATTTCTCAAGTACACAAGTGCAAGAGAAATGAGCTGAGAATAGGAGTTCGAGGTCAATTGGAATAGGCAGAGCTTCAATCCATTTAACAAATTAATGATATATCGATGTATTGGGAACCTAAGCCCAGTAGCGAGATGCTGGGTACTAACGGCAATAAATCCTCGATGAGGATAGGCTATATGGTCACCGGGGGAAGGTGCCATGAGACAGTAACCTTTAGGGAAGTGGTAACTTTCAATTATGTTCTGGAGTTCAATGGTCGAAGGGTAATGATTAAAGAAGGACTGATTTGAAGAGCTTTTAATGACTAATTGCCCCTCACTGGGGTCAGACCGAGGAATAGGTCATTCAGTGACCTTATCGCTCCTAAAGGTCATTTCAACTAAGGTGAATGCCAACTCCTCGCTTTGAGTTGGGGAGTCAGGCTCGTCATCACTTCCTATTTGGTGACTTTAGCATTTATAAACTATAGCCATCTACATCAAAGGATAAATAGTCAGGTCACTTCAAGCAGATCATATTAGAAAAGCTAAAGCTTCTTTTTACTAGATAAAAAATTTCCTATGCAGTAGATCATATGTGCCTCAAAGCCACCATATCAGAGACCTAGACTATTGAAAACTTGGGAAGATAATCGATGAAGCCTATCAAACTACTAAACCCAGTGAAGACTGAAAGCTAAATCTAATGATCTACAGCCCAGAAACTAACGAACAATTTTTAGTACAAAAAAGGCACTCATTTTTGGCCCAGGTAGTGCGATACCATAAACTCATAAAACAATGGCATTCTAAAAGAAAAAGTCCTGAGAGGGCTTACCGTGTCAAAAGAATGAGTCAAATTCTAGAATGAATGAGGGCAAAAAGGATTCTGGATGAGATGATTGATCCATAGCAATGGCAATGGTAGGAATAATGGAGCAGGAGAGTGAGACTGGAGACAACTACTTAAGAACTTGTGAGGCAGAAAGTCAATTTTCAAAAGTAAGAAGGAAAATAAGGGTTTTCCATCTAATATGGCCCTAATGGCTTGGTTGTTTGATTTAGAGACTGATCAACTACTCATAATCTGACGGTCCAGAAGATGATCAAGCTCTGCCATCACTGTACTGGTAGCTATGGGAAAGTGTGTGCAATTAATATGGTAATGATGGTGTGGGTAAGTGAAACGACGAAATAAAAGCTTAAATGATAGCATGGCTCATCACAATCTCTAGCTTTTGCCAGTGAACTCAGGTCCCAGTCTATAGAATGAACTGAGAGTTGGCGAGGCTAATGTTATGTGTATTTTTTGGTACCATATGAAATGGGCTGGTAAAATCCTAGTAGACAAGTTTAAAGGGGAAAGGCCCAACCCGTCTATGACCCAGCATCTAGGTCGCTCAATAAAGGCATTAGATGGCCGACCATAAGCTTAGAGTGCGAGATGAGGTCAAAGCAACGACCCCCAGCTTGCTAGAAATGAGCTCTGGCTCGCTAGACGAAACATGTCCTCAATTTTCTTCTAGAAAGATACTTTAGCTAGACCTGGGAATAGGACTAGCTCGCATAGCCGACAGGTTGCTTGTGCAAACTCAGACCATCAAGCTTGCTACCATGGATATTGGGTGCAGAACGCCTAAGTCAAATCAGAGGTCAGAGGCATGTTCCCCTAACTGGTAAGTCAGCGCCTTGAAACTTACACATCAGCCTCTAATAGTCTGATAGTGAATTGTCTAGCATTTATTGCTTAATATGGCGGACAAGATAGATTTACAATTTGTCAAATTACACTTGTAACCCTCCCTGTTCCTATAAATAGGGGGAATGATCATTGTAAGATATAGTGAAAAATATAGACTAAAACTCTGTCAAAGTAGTGGTAGAATCTTTGTGTTGTAGTTCTGTTTGCTAGAACAGTGAAATCACTACACAAAAACTAATATAAACCACTATAGACATAGGGGTCACACTGACTTTAGATGAACCACATTAAAAAAACCTTTTCGCCTTTGTTGTTCTTCCTTTCTTTCTTCTCATCTCACATTCATCCAATCAAACTACAGTTTGGGGGTCTCAAGAACTATTCCGGTTGACTAAGACTTGGATTTACCAAATTTCACCCTCAACAGTTATCTTAGACCAATTTACACCTCTGATGTTCCTTTTTTGAATGACTATCTATATTTTAAAATCACATATTTATTATTTTGTGTATCTCTAATTGGACATTCATGTGTAACATTTCATTTATTTTTCTTAGAAAAAAAGTGAAAGTATAAGGAGTTATAGGTCAATTTAATCTTTGTTAATATTACACAATATAGCTTGAATTAAACTAAGGTTATGCTTGATAATGCTAAAACTTTTAGCATTGAAAATAAGTATAAAATTTTAAATGCTAATCCACTAGATACTAATTTTATAGCATTTGAATAGTTTCTTACTTTAAGTATTAAATTTAGCTAATAGTTTAAAAATTTTATCATAAAATATTAAAATTTTGTATAATTTCAATATTATCTTTGATTATAATTTTAAAAATTCTATGCATCAAATACTTAACAATGTGATATATATATATGTATATATAATTATTATCAAACAAAATTTCATTAAAATAAGAGTAGTTGCTGAATGTATTTAGTTACGCAATTGTCACTGAACAAATTCAATGAATTTCAGCTTAATTTATATTTAATATGAATAAATCAAACAAATAAAATATAATTTTAAGTTTGAATCATTCATTGATACTATATATGCAAATATAAATTTGCTATAAAAATGACGTGAATAAATGTTGAGTTTGACCCTAATTCTAATTGTTATTAATTAGTGTTAGTTTCTTATTGTGAGTTATCTTCTGTTGACAATGAAAAGTGGTCAACAAGAAAAGTCTAGTAAATACCCAAACCACAAATGAGGAATGCAAGAATGTAGGTGTGAATAGAAAAGAGAGTGAAAAGGAGGAAGAACAAGGGACACCGAAAGCTTTTTATCATGGTTTAGCAAAAGTCAGTGTGACCCTTATGTCTACGATGGTTTATATTTGCCTTTTGGTGGTGGTTTCTCAGGGTTACAATACAATCACTCACTGTTCTAGTAGAGTTTTTGCATGTATTTTTCACTATATCTGTTATAGTGATTCTTCCCTCCTATTTATAGAAACAGGGAGGTTTACAAGTGTAATTTGACAATTTATAAATCTATCTATTCCATCGTATTAAGCAATAAATGCTTGACGAGCAATAAATGCTTGGCAATTCATTTATCGATCTTTGGAGGCTGATGTGTTAGTTTTGGGGGCTGACTTGTCAGTGGAGATAATGTGCTTCTAGCTGCTGACTGGACTATGGAGTTTTGGCCCATGGTCATGTTGCTCAGTTGGTAGTTTAGGCTCATGCTGGGCGACCTACTAGTTATAGAGGTTATTTTCATTCTTTGGTTCAATCTGAGATGAGTCCTTTGGCGAATGGTTGGGGGAGAACGTTCTGACTAGGGAGTTGCGACCCATCCTTCACGAGTTAGAAACTTGGTCTTGTCCTATGCCCTGAGCTCATGACTGACGAGCCGGTGCCTCTGCCGAGTGACCTTAATTTTTGGGTGGTTTGGGCCCTTCTTGGTTGGAGTTATCTCTCGTTGGGCCTTGGACAACCCATTTTGCATTGTTCAGAAAATACCCATAACATTAGCCCTCTAACTTTTAGTTCGCTTCATGGATTGGGAAATGTAATTTGCTGACAAAGTCTTCACTTTTAGTCTATAATGTAGTCAAAGCCTTTGTTTATAGCCTGCCACGTTGTCATTTCAAGCTTCAGTCTTTCACTTCATCAGCACTAGGTTATACCTCCTACTGTTCATGTTTTATATCTGTTGGCGTGGCAGCCTTATTTTTTCTCTAGACCATTTGATCAAGAACAGCTGGATAACCTCCGAATTTTTTAGTGAGGCCGGGCTGGTCTATTTAAGATATGAGAAACCCTTCTTCTTTCTCCATAGAGTGGCTTAATGGGTGCGTTAGCTGAGTCCCCCATATTTCTGGTGACTCGGCCTTTGGTGGAGTTTTTCAAGGTGTGTTTAGCCTGCTGTGACAATCCCTTTTTGAGGATCCCGGGAAGTTTTGTTATAGGGGGACCTCATAGACAATTCTTCTTTGAGGATCCTGGGAAATTTTGTTATATGCCCCTGTAGCTTCCTATTGGCTGCGTTGAATAATGCAGCTATTTCACCCCTATTCTTTGGTTTCTTTGCGTGGTGGCGTAGGGTGCCTTTAGGTCTCTAAGTACCTTAGGGTGATGAAACTGAAGGATGTTCTCCTTGCTTAGGAGGACTAGAAGAGATTTGAGCAGCCGCCTTGCTTGCTTCAAGTGCCAATCCTTCTGTTCCAAGTATCTCAGGGGCATTCAAGTTAGAGAAAAAGCTGTGGGCTCAAGAGGAGGGCGAGGAAGAGTTAGAGTGGTATGGCTTGCTCATTGCTCATATGATCTAGCCCTTAAAAGTTAGTTCCTCTTGCGTATTATGGCAGTAGGCTTGCTGGTATTCGACTCTTCCTCAGTCAACTGTAGGTTTGCTTTGATTTGTACCCTTGAACGTTCATGTAAATTTACCTCATTGAAAGAGGTTTTGTAATGAATGAACTTTTCGTTATTCTTGCTTTTCCAAGCGTGCTATATTGGTCAATAGTCTGTTAGATAAATGTTAGATAAAATGAATGTTTGTTAGGTCAATTGACCTCGGATAATATTAATTGAATTAATATGAATGGTTTTCAGCCAATAAATCATGACTTAAAGGATATGTGCCATGTTGGATGATCAATCGATCGCATTAGCCCATCATAAATAACAACGAACTCGAGCACCAGAGTGCCTCTGCTGGTGATGAGTTTAAACATAAGAGTGCTTGAGCTGACAACAAGTTTGAGCACTGTAGTGCTTAGGTAGGTGGCACGGATGTGCCTTAGTCCATGTAAGAGTTTGATGGCCAGGAAGGTAGCACGGATGCGCCTCAACTAGCACTTCTTGGATACAGAATCTCGATAGGTCGCACAGGTGCGCCTTAGTCCGTGTAAGAGTTTGGTGCCTAAGAAGGCCACACATATGCGCCTCAACTAGCACTTCTTAGATGTGAAATATCGGTAGGTCGCACGGATGTGCCCTAATTCATGCAAGAGTTTAGTGCCCAGGAAGGTTGCACGGATTTGCCTTAACTAGCACTTTTTGGACGCGAAGTCTTGGTAGGTTGTACAGATGCACCCTAATTTGCGTAAGAGTTTGGTGCCCAGGTAGGTCGAATGGATGCACCTCAGCTAGCATTTCTTGGACACGGACTCTCAATAGGTCACACGGCTGCGCCCTAGTCCACGTAGGAATTTGGTGCTCAGGTAAGTCGTATGGATGTGCCTCAGTTAGCACTTCTTAGACATGAAGTCTTGGTAGGTCACACATATGTGCCCTAATCCGCACAAGAGTTTTATGCCTAGGTAGGTCACACCGATGCACCTCACCTAGCACTTCTTAGACGTAGAGTCTTAGTAGGTCACACGAATGCCCCTAATCCATGCAAAAGTTTGGTGCCCAGGTAGGTCGCACGGATGCACCTCAGCTAGTAACTCTTAGACATGGAGTCTTGGTAGGTTGAATGGATGCATCCTAATCTGTGCAAGAGTTTGGTGCCTAGGTAGGTTGGACGGATGCGCCTCAACTAGCACTTCTTGGATGTGGAGTGGGTCGGGGGCTGTAGCCCTGCTACTCGCAATCTATGATCCCACGATTCATTTGGCATGCTTTCACTCGCTTTATTTGTGACTTTTAAGTTTCTACGACTATCCCCGTGTAATCATTTCTACCTTGGTAAGTGTTTTTGGCAAGCTGGCAATAACTCACAGTTGGTGTTCGACAAACTGCCAGATTATGGGTATTTGATGGGTTCCCAAATCCAAAGGTAAGACCTTGCATGATATAACTTGAGGAGAACTCTTTTTCCCCTTTCATTTATCATTTGAAATTCAAAACTCTTAAACTCTTCTTCTTCATCCTCTCTACGAAGCTTGCATCTGTTCACCACTGTCTGTTGCTGTTAGTGTTGTTCCTGGCCACCAGATTTGTGATTCGAGTTCTGCCTTTCGAAAGCCAGTTCTACGCACTTCTTGGACCTTCCTCTTTGGTTGAAACGGTAAGTTTTCTTTCCTTAATCTATGATTTCTGTATGTCATTGTTTTATGGTGTGTGTGAGGCTTATTTGCATATGGTTGGAAGGTCTGAAATGTCAGTTGAAGTTGTCTGCTTGCACATTTTCTTTGTGTTTAGTCTGGCTTTCCTGTGTGATTTGTCAATAGATTTTAGGGTTTTTGATCATCGTTTCGAATTCCTTAAGGGTTTTTTGGGTTCTAATGTCCCAATAGATTGAGTCCCCCTTGACTTCTAGAGTTTGGGCCCTAGATGTGGTGACCTGAGGCGTATGTGTGGCCTACCATATAGGAAATTGCTAGTCTTAGTTTTTTTTTTTGTGGTTTACCTTTAGTGACCTGACCACCCATTCTTTTTCATGTAGATGACATCTCACAAATGTTGAAGTCATCGAATAGGAAGTGATTAGGAACTTGACTCCCCATCCCAAAGTGTGGGGCTGGTGCGACACACTAGCAAAGTGACCTCGAGGAGTGGTGAGGTTGCTGGAGAGTTTAGTGCTCGTTGAATCTTATTGGGGGCCCGGAGGCTACTACTAGTAAGCAACTTTTGAATCGTTCGATGTTCAGTCAACATGTTTCAACTGTCAGCTTTCGCGAGCTTTAGACCATGATCCAAACATTTCAGCTCCCTAAAGAATGTTACGTCATGGAGCCCTTCCTAATTGATCATGCTGTTTATCCACCTCGGGGGTTCATTGCCATTAGCCACCAGCACCTCGCTACTGGGTTTAGGTTCCCCGTGCACTTGTACATTGTTAAGTTTCTGAATAGAGTCAAATTTTGCTCGTTCCAGCTTACCATGAATTCCTATGCCCAACTCACTTCCTTGGCACTAATATATCTAAGGAACAGTCTCCCATTGCCATTGATCAAGGTTTTTTGCTACCTGTACAGCATTAGGAGTGCAGGCTCATTGGATAGGATTTATTATCTCTTAGCTCGACTAACTGAGCACAAGAAAATCTTGCTGTAGGGTGATGCTAAAGGCAAATCCAACGTGGGGAATTAAAAAATTTGTTGGTTTTATATATCCTATCCATCCCTGCATGACCTTAAAAATTTCTGTTTCGTCCTTACTCCTGGTGAGTGAGCTGAGGACACGTGAGTTTAATGACTTGTTCACATTTGTTTCTCTGATTCTAACACTTTTCATTTTTACAGATAGAATAGGCAAGAAGCTAACTCTTGGGGATGAGGAGCTTGGGGTTTTAGATCAGTTCACTACTTTGGACGATCTCCAGAATGACTTCCATTTTGACCAGGGTCTTCTGTGCTCCCACAAGCTCGCTCCGGCTATAGGTACTGAGCTCACTAGGGAGACAGGAGTCCGTCGGGTTAAGGAGATTGGCCTAGCGAGTTTTGAGGATTATGAAAATATAATGAAGCACATTCTCAAGAGGCCACCACTTGATCTTGACGCGGAAACCTCACTGATTCCTGACGTTGAAGTACCCTATTGCTGGAAGCCAATGTTCGGTCTTGGCAACAACACCTTCGCAGGAGGCAGTTCCCTCATCGCATCCTAAAGTGGTTGCTGCAGTTGAGGTCACCTCCCCCTTTGAGCCCCTCATCAAAAAATGAAAAAGGGACAATGGGAAGATGAAGGTTATTGCCACTCAGAAGTGAGTGGTGTCAGAGGTCAAGGCTGAGGAGTAGCCCGTTGGACTTGGCCCAAGGACAAAGGAGTATCTCAACCTTCTTTTGGAAAATGCCGACATGATCTTGGGGCCTCGTAACAGGATCAAAGTATTAGAGTCAGAGGACTCCTCGATCGGAGGATTGGTGAATTATGTGTCTCATATTAGTTTACTGGTAAGTAGAGTCTTTTTATCCTGACCCTTCTGCTTTCTTCATAATCTAACTTGACTATTTGTTTCCTCAGAACTTGCTGACAATGATGAAGCTGGACAAGATGCTTTAAGCCTAGGACAAGGAAAGAGCAAGTCTCATAGATGATCTGGCTGTCGTCATTGTTGAGGTGTTGGAATTAAGGGAAAAGGCTAAGGATGCCGAGGTCACCCTATCTCGGGAAGTGGCGAACTGTGAGGCTATCACAGTGGATCTTGGCGTGGTAGTCAATGATCGAAGAAAAGCAAGGATCGATCTGGACTTGGTTTTTAATGGGCCAAGCTGGCAATTAAGCGAGTTAAGGTTGTGGAGCAACAAGCGGGGGTAGTGCGACTGAATAACAAGTCGAGGTTGCCACAAAGGAGCTCGAGGTGGCCAAAAAGGAGGTTGCTAAGGTTAAAGCAGAGACTACTTCACTAGTTGCGGAAGTAGCAGAGAAGGCAGAATCTGAAACCAGCTCATCTTTCTTTTACACCCTGTGGGAGCAACATCTAGAGATGGACTTCTTCTTTTTTGGAAAGGATGCCCTTGAGGCTATAGAATGTTTCAAGAAGATGCTAAGGCCAAATCTTCCAAAAAGGATGCAAAGTCTATAGCTAAAGCTCCTTCTACCGATGGTGCTACCTAAAAAGAGAGTGGTTTGCAGGCCATGGAAGTTGTTGGAGATCACGTTATGGGTGACCCTGCTATTCTTCTTGCTGACCCTTTACTCCAAGAAGGTTGAGTTCCTGAAGATCAGTTTCTTAAGCTATGACCTTTTGTGACTTTGTATTTCCTTTCTTGAATTTTGTGTTTATTTCTTGACTTTGTATAAATTTGTTGAGTCAGTCCCATAATTGATTGCTCCATATGCATAACTTGGTTAATTTTTTGTGAAAATGAAAGCCCAATGGGTTGTGTTTCAACTAACATTCTTCATCTGATACATTACTTGCTTCCTGTGCAAGACCTTATTGAAATTTTATTCAGAAACAGTCAAATACAAAAAAAGAATTCAAGGAGACACTCAAATGTTCTTCACTAATTTTTTGAATAATCTATAAAATTTAGACCTTTACTGATAGTGTGGGTGGAGATGCTTGACATTCCAAGCTCGAGAGAATTTTGTTCTGTCCATATCTGCCAGGTGATAAGCCTGTTGTCAATAACTTTCTTGATGAGATACGAACCCTCCCAGTTTGGTCTTAGGGTCCCCTCATTGGCTTTGTGAGCTATAGAGAGAATGAGGTGGAGAATGAGATCGCCAGGTTTGTAGTTTCGAGCTCAAACCTTTTGGTTATAATACCTTGCAACCTATTGATGATAGGTCACGATCTTAAGGCGAGCTTTTTCCTTTGTCTCTTCTATTAGATCGAGATTCGTAGCTATTAGTTGATTATTGTCATCTGGATTAAAAGTCATTCTTCATTGTGATTCCACTTCAATTTCTACTGGGATCATTGCCTCAGATCCGTATACCATCGAGAAGGGAGTTTCTCCTATGGTGTTGCAGGCTGTGGTTCTGTAAGCCCAAAACACTTTTGGTAGTTCGTCTGCCCATGCTCCCTTCTTGGCCTCCAACTTCTTCTTCAAGATCTACTTGATGATCTTATTGACAGCTTCAACTTGTCTGTTGGCTTGTCGATGGTCTACAACCGAGAAGCCCTTCATGATTTTGAGTTCATCATAAAACTTGATGAATTGCTCACTATTGAACTAGGTCCCATTATCGATTACAATCTGTTGGGCGACTCCAAATCTGCAAATGATGTTACTCCATACAAACCTTTCAATCTTTGTAGAAGAGATCTCTGCGAGCTTCTTTGGCCTCTGCCCATTTGGTGAAATAATCCACAACTACCACTACATGTTTGCAATTTTCACGAGCTGTAAAGAGTGGTCCAATTAGGTCCATGCCCTAGATTGTGAAGGGCCATGGACTAACCATCTGCTGTAGGTAGGCTGGTGGGACTCACGGGATTTTCATGAATCTCTGGCATTTGTCGCATTTCTTAACAAGATCAATAGAGTCTTGCTTCATTATAGGCTAATAGAATCCCTGTTGGAGAGCCTTTTGTACTAGAGATAGTCCCTAGCATGATTTCTGTAATGGTCGGCATGAATTTCTTTCAGGCCGGTGTTGCAATCCTGGTCATCAATGCATCTTAGGAGTGGAGTTAAGAATCTACTTTTGTATAACACATCATCATAGATGCAATATCTGGCTACTCGATCTCGCAATCGTCATGCCTCAAACTTATTTTCTGGCAGTTTGTCATTCTGCAAGTAATCAATGATTGGGCCCATCCATGAGTCTTAGGCCGTGGCAATTTCCATCATAGTATCCTTTTCTTTTATACTCAGCGACGAGAGGAATTCCACTGGGATGGCCCCCAGGAGGTCAGCATCTTTGGTTGTAGCCAAGCGAGCCAAGGCATCAGCATGCATGTTTTGGGTTTGTGGTATTTGTTTGACTTTATATTATTGGAACGAGCTTAATAATTCCTAGATTTTTTAAAGGTAGATGGTCATTTTTGACCCTTGAGTTTGGTACTCCCCACGCACATGGCAAACAACGAGCTGTGAATCACTGAAAATCTTCAGTCTTTCAGCTTACACTTCTTTTGCTAGTCGCAGCCCAACTAACAGTGCCTCATACTTTGCCTCATTGTTGGTGGCCTGGAAACCAAATCTTAAAGCATACAGGATCTTATGCCCCTCTAGACTGATGAGAAGTACCCTTACCTTGGCCTTTTGTTTGCTCAATAACCTGTCAACATATAGTTCCCACCATGGACCTTCTGCAGTCTCTACCTCCTCTTGCATGGGCCTTGTGAATTCCACAATGAAGTCCGCTAGAGCTTGCCCTTTGATCATTGGTCTGAGCTTATATTCAATATCGAACTGGGCCAACTCAATTGCCCTTTTGAGTAATCGACTTAAAGCATCTATCTTTTGTAGAACTTGTTTGAGAGGGAACTATGTAAGCACTTATATGCTATATGCCTGAAAATAGAGTCGTAGCTTTCTTAATGCAACTACTAGGCAGTAGACGAGTTTCTCCATGGATGAATACCTTGTCTTAGTGTGGGAACTGAGCTCCACCTTCTTCTCACATTAAGGCTACACTAAGGGTGTATTGGGATACTTATAAGTAGACGATTAGCTTCTTGCCCTCCTTTAGCTTGGACAAGAGTGGAGCTTATTCGAGATATCGTTTGAGTTGTTGGAAGGTGACTTTGCATTGTTGCATCCATTCAAACTTCTTCGCCTTTTTCAGGACATCAAAGAAAGGCATACATTTGTCTGTCACCTTAGAAATAAATCTGCTCAGCACCACGACCTGGCCATTTAAGCTCTGTATGTCTTTAGGCTCAGTGGGAGACCTCATGTCGATAAGAGCTTTGATTGTTTCAGGGTTTGCTTTGACCCTCATGCTATTCACCATAAAGCCAAGGAATTTACTCGAAGTGACCCTGAATGTATTCAACTTCATCTGGTACTTTCTCAAGATTTGGAACATTTCTCCTAGATCTCGGACATGGTTGGCGAGCTGCTTGGACTTCACCAACATGTCATCCATGTACACCTTTATTGTTCTACCGATCTGATATTTAAACATCATATTCACTAACCACTGATAGGTTACCCTTGCATTTTTAAGTCCAAAGGGTATTACTTTGTAGTAGTATAATTCGCGATAAGTGATAAATGAGGTGTGTTCCTCATCCTATGTGGCCATGGGGGATCTAGTTGTATCTCGAGTAAGCATCCATGAAGCTCACGAGTTGGTCGATCCTTGGCAGGGGGAAGCTGTCCTTTGGGCATGCTTTGTTGAGGTCTGTAAACTCAATACAGGTCCTCCATTTTCTATTCTTTTTCTTTATAAGGATAGGGTTGGCTACCTAAGTGGGGTAATAAGCTTTTCAGATAAACTTATTCACCATAAGCTTATCCATCTCCTCTTTAGCATTGTATAGCGCTCAACAGTCATCGACCTTCTCTTTTAGCGAACCAACTTGTGTCAGGGGTCGATATTGAGCCTGTGTGACATAACTCTAGGGTTAATGCCACCATTTCTTCGTGGTTTAGGCAAAGACATCCAGATTCACCTTAAAAAACTCGACTAATTGCATTTTCACATCTAGAGGCAAGCTTTTCCCCAACTTGAGGCATATCTTTGCATCTACCTCACTGACATGCATATCTTCAAGCTTTTCCACAAGACCGGTAGCTCATTCTATGTCCAGCTCGTAGGGGTCGAGGCCGTGGTTGACCCCTGTGGTACTCATGGCTCATGGCTTTCCACCTCGTGGCTCTCCACTAGACACTACATGCACCTTTTCCTTTGCTCCCCATGCTTGACTGTGTCTTCATGGCAGCACCAAGCTACTTATTATTCTTTTCGCACACATCTGACTTTGTTGGGGGTCAAGAATTTGATGGTGAGTGTCCTGGTTGACGTAACCATGTTCAGGTCATTCATTGTGGGTCACCCCAGCACCACATTGTAAGTTAAGGGATAGTTTATGATCAAAAAGTTTACCATGATAGTAGTTTGACGGTCTGAGTCCTTTAAAGTAAGTGGGAGTCTGATCTGTCCCACCGACAACATCCCATCTCCTGTGAAGCCATAAAGGGGCTCGGGGGAGGACTTAACTGGCTTGTGCTCACACCCATCTGATCGAAACATCCCTTGTACATTTCATTGACTGAGCTGCCAGTGTCAATCATTATCCTCTGTACTTAGGCATTGCCTATCTTAGCCCGGATGACTAGTGTATTGTTGTGAGGAGTGTGAATTCCTTGTGCATTTTCTTCTATGAACACGATACTGTCCGAGGCTGTTCTAGCTTTCTTAGCTAGTCTTTCACGTTCTCCATGACTCGCAAGTAAGACGCGGCCCGCTACTTGTACATAACTGTCGTGTGACCTATTTGAAGTACCAGTAAGATGAGGCCCACCGTGAATGGTGAATATGGTCCTCATCAAGGGTGCTTCCTTATGCTCTAGGGTTTGTTGGTGTTGATGCTGAGCCAATTGCTGAGGCCATGGAGGCCATTATCTTGAAGGCTGTAGCATATAATCCTTCAAGCGACCTCTCTTAATGAAGTCTTCAATGACATCTTTGAGTGCACAATAGTCTAAAGTATTGTGCGTAACCTCGTTGTAATAGGCACAAAATTTATTTCTGTTTCTTCGCTCTAAAGGAGCTTTTATGGGCTTGGGCCTCCCGAAGTCTTTGTTATCTCTCTTTGTCATAAAGATCCTTCCTGGAGTGTTCGACAGGACGATGTAGTTGTCATAGCGACCTTGGCGTGGAGGTCACTTACCCTTGGCCTTTTTCGTGACCTGACCACCAAAACCGTCCTTCTGGCCCTGACTGTTATTCCCACTGCCAGTTCTCTTTTTGCTTCGACTGGAGCCACTTATCTCACCCTTTCGGTTGGGCTTCTTTAGACCAAAGGTTTCCTCTCACATTATCTCCTTGGCGGCTCACTCATAAAACTCACCTTGATCCTTAACCAGAGACTTGTATATATCCTATACAATTTCCTATCCTTGCGAAGTCCAACTAAGATAGTTGTGAGGATGCTCTCGTTCGATGGTTTTCCACATCATTGACTTCGTGCCAAAATCGAATGATGTAGTCTTTGAGCAATTCATCCTTCTATTCAAAGACTGTTGCCAAGTGGCAAAACAGGATTAGCTGTCTCCTAAGTGCCTTGTATTAGTTGAGGAACTTCCTCTGGCATTCTTCCCGGTTGTGGATACTGTGTGTTGGGATGCTCTTGAACCATGTTCAGGGTATCTTCCTAAGGGTGGTAAGAAAAATGTGGCATTTGACTAATGGATTAGTGGTTTGAAGACCCATTTAGACATTGAATACAACCAAGTGGCTATATGGGTCGCTATTTCCATTATACTATGGAATGTTTGGGACTTTAAACCTACGAGGGCTAGGTTTTATTTCAATTTCTTTTGTGAATGACATCCTTTCCTCATAACTGTCCTGGCTATTTTGAGCCATAAGTCTTTTTTTCTAATTGTTGCACCTTCTAAAGTAGCTTTTCGATCATTGGGTCCTAAGTCTCAGACCGATAGCTAGTGGTTTGTCGACTCCTGTCACCTCCCTGGTCATGGGAGTGGCAATTTGAGGCCTTATGCCTCCTACTATGTTCATAACTGGGAGAGTAAGATCCAACCTATATCCATGATTAGTCTCATTCAAGCTCCCTTCGCGACATAATTCGTGACATGAACTCTTATGTTGCTGATCGTCTTCTTCATCTTTGCGTGCTCAATGGACTTCTGACCTTAGTCGTGAATTAGATGAATGGACCTTGCTAAGCTCCTAGCTGCTGGACTTCTCCTCCAGGTGCAATAGCCTCAACTTGTCTTTGCGCGCCTTGGGCCTGCGCCTGCCCCAGTACCCTTATCACGTTAGCCAACTCCCTTAAGGTATTCTCAAGCAACTCCTAGCGCTGGTGCCATGCTTGTATTCTATTAGCTCCAAAGGTGACAAGCTGGTGAGTGATTGATGGTGCCATACTAGTGACAGCACCTGTATGAGGGCAACAGAAGCGCTTATAGCAGGGAGGACAGAGCCTCTAGTCGGTAACACTGCCTATTGTTGCTATGCGTGACTTTTCTGCTGGCCAGCGATAGTGTCGGTGCTTCTGGTAGTTCTTTCTCTTGCCATTGTGGTTGTTCAACAAATCATAGAAAAAGAAAGAGCAGTTTGGAAGCCTTCTTCTAACGCCAAAATGTTGACGGCAAAAATTGGTTGACATCTTTTTATTCAAGCTAGGTTTTTATGTTAAAGTAAGATTGTGAGCGCATGCTAAGCAATTATTTTGGATTATAAATATTTGGGTTAGACAAGAGTTTAAGGTATGAAAAAGATAACGTTGTGAGTGCCTGTAGAGGTTGAATTAAATCATGATTGGTCGAGCTAGTCAGAGTAATCAAATAGCTCAGGTGCCACCCTTAACTACAACTGTTTCAGTAGGGATGACAATTAACCCCGGTTGGATGGGGATCCGGCGGGGAATCCCCGTTCGGGGAAAGGTTTGGGGAACGGGGACGGGGAAAAAATTTCCCCCAGAAAAGATTTCGGGGTCGAGGTCTGGGATTACACTCCCCGCCCCGATTTTTTTTTTTATATTTTTTCCTTCATAATCTATCTTATTTTTTTTATTATATTTTGATTATTTTATATATTATTTTATTAATTTTATATTATTTAATAAAAAATAAATATTTAAATTTTTTAAAAAAATTCCCCACAGGTCCCCGCGGGGATTTATTTCCCCATGGGGATCGGGGACGGGGATGGGCCAAAATTCCCGGCAAGGATCGGGGACGGGGATGGGAAAAAATTCCCCGACGGGGATCGGGGACAGGGACCCCATTCCCCGCCCCTGCCCGGCCCCGTTGCCATTCCTAGTTTCAGTCAATGACCAGGTACAAGAAAATTCATCTATGCTTTTCAAAAATAATCTTAATCATTCAGTAGCATCATTCGGATAAGTTGTTATCCCCAAGACTCTAAATGATTAATTTTGATGATGATAAATAATAAATAGTGAATATATTGCAATGCATGTCCCTGTGCTATATCAACGTTCGATGTACTTAATACTATATCATTTACAAGTGTTAATAGGAATACAATACTATGGTTAATGATATGATAAATTTGTAATGCATACTCTAGTGTTAACTTATTTTAGCTATATATTTGAATTATGCGTTATGATAAATTAGATTAGACTAACTATACAGATTGCAAAATTTATGTTTATGTTATATGATTGTCCAAAGAGAAGAGCGTGAGCACTGGAGTCAAGTATTGACTTTTTTTGTTTAGGCTTAGCCCTAGATAAAATGTAAAGATATTGGAATATTTGAAATTTAGCTCATTTATTTTAAAATTACCTTTTAAAGTTTGCTTCAAGATTTTGATCAAAGAAAAGCATTCCAAGATGTTTTTACATAATTTATCAATTTGTTTGATCTTGAAAATGTGTTTTTACATTTGAAATATTTCACCAAAAATATTCCAACTTATTCTTAAATGTTTTACCATACTCATTTGTTGGTGCTAAAAATAATGATCTTTCCCTTAGATCAGATGATTTTTAGTTTTACAAATACTCTTTAGATTGTGATTCTAGTTAGATTATAATAGCGGAATTCTTTAAACAAAATAATCAGAGTATCTTTATTAAATAATCAAGATTGAATTATAGTCATTGATTAGATGTAATGTAGAATTCAATAACAGAATATCAATTAAACAGAATTACAGTGCAATAGAAACAATTAACGAATTAAACAAAATAGCAACAGAAAAATAAATGCAAAAATAATAAAGAACACAAGATTTTTAAAGCAGTTCCACTTTAATTGAAATTGCAATTGAAGTGTACATCCATTGGACAATCCTCAATCGGATGATCATTTTTTATTAATAACCACAAGATTTATCTATGCTTTTGTAAACTAGTTTACACACAAGATTTAACTGCGCTCTTACCAATCTATTACACACAAGACTTAACTGGCTCTTGCTAACTTAAATACAAAAATTCTTTCATCTCTTACTAACTATGATTAACCTCATCATCAAAAAAGATACTACAAGAATTCTTTACACCTTCAACTAATTATGATTAACCTTACAATTAAAGAAGATGCAAAGGGAAGATCAACATCTTCTTTTGTATCTCAGATTTTTGATCAACCTCAAAAACTTAAAACTAAAAACAAGAATTAGATGTTAGAAATATAGTATTGAAATTGAGATGTAAAACTCAATTATCTGGTGTGAGTTCTACACCAATTTGATTCAAGAACTTTAATTAGATGATATTTGAAGAGGTAGGGGTAAATCAGTTATAGCTCAAGATTTCTCTTTGTTTTTCACACTAGCTGATATGAAAAATTCTTATGTTTGAATTGAGGTTAGGTGATATTTATAGTGTGGCAACTAACACTTGAAATATAATTAACTTTCAGTTTGTGAATTGATTCGTGAATCGATTCAGAGCGGTTACTAACTACTGAATCGATTTGTGAATTGATTCGTCTATAAATATCATAAAAAAGTTCATGACAAAATCGAAGTATGATATCAATATACAAAATTTAGAATCTAGTAGAAAAGAAATACATAATTCAATCAACATATAATATGATATCAAAATCCAAAAATATCTAGAGATCAAGATACAATATCCAAAAATATCAATATACAAAATTTAGAATTCATCAATATAGAGCATCAAACTACACAATCCAAAATCAGAATCAAAATACAAAATTGTAATACCCGAAAAAATATATGAAAATAAAAAGAGAAATTTAAAGATAATAATAATAAAGTTAGTATTAATATTTGGGAGAGCAAGGGTTAAAATGAACATTTTTAAGGACTGGATTGAAAATTTTCCAAAGTTGTGTGGGCAAAACTTGAAGTTTTGCAAAGTTTGGGGCTAAAATGTAAATTTTCCTAAATGGAATTTTTTTTATTCAAATCTTTTCCAGATTTTTCTGCCTTCTTTTGTCCTTTTTCCAGTTATTTGGCCGAACTCTTTCTCTCTTATTTCTCGAGAATTTTCCAGCTTTCTCACGGCAAGCCTCCTCCATTTCTTCGACTTCTTCCTCTTCCAAGCTGGCCGGTGGTTCCAACTCTTTTCCTGGTGGTTCTTCTTAGTTTTTTCGGTGGACCAGCAGCTACTTCACCTCTTCCTTCCTTCCTCTTCCCCTCTTGAACGTCACGCCTCTGCTGGTACAAGTTTTGGTTGCTGTCTGGCCGAATATCCCAGTCCAGCCGGCGGTAGCTCTTCTCCCTTCTTGTAGGTGAGATTTGCTCCATTTTAATCTATCAATTGTGGTCTGTGTTGGCTGAGTTTCATCCCTATTTCTTGGGTCCAAAAAATGGTTAAAAGCTGAGAGTAAAAATAGGGGGTTTCGGCCATGGTGTGTGTGAGTAATTGAAACCAAATTTTCAGCTCAACAATTGGATTATTCTAGTGTATTGGAGGGTGGTGAGTGCATCTAAAACATTAGATTTATTTTATAGCAATTTCTTGACTAAGTTTTAGAAATT
>JANHAO010006238.1:0-21600 GCA_026873985.1 Saraca asoca
TAAATCAATTCCACAAGGAAATTCCAATTTTTCAACAACTCACACATAAGGGTTTTTATACAAATTTCTTGACATCTAGCTATCGGAATACTACGGAATAAATTGGATGATTTAGGAATGCTCATCGTTTTTCGAAGTTCCATTCCTCAACTTGCCGTCGACTGGAGCACCGCTGGCGGCCTGAAACCCAAAGCTGGCCGAACCAGCAGTATAGGGGGGAGGAAGAAGAAACCAAGCTACTATAGACTTGTCCGGCCAAGAAGACACGTCAGAGAGAGCAATGGCGACGGTGCTATTCGGAGGAGGCTGTCAAAAAAAGAAAGGGAAGCTTGGTCAGAGAAGGAGGAAACGCCGGAACCAAGATGCCATTGTTTCATCGTGCAAGGGAGGCGCTGGGCAGAGGAGGCTGTTGTCGGAGCATCGGAAGACACCGACGATACTGGCCCAGCTGAGAGAGAAAGAGAGAGAGAGAGAGAGGAAGTCAAAGAAGAGTCTGGAAGGGGGAAGGGGCACCAAGGAAATTTATGTAATTGCATAAAATGGGAAAAATTGCATTTCAGCCCCCAAAGTCTTCATCACCTTTCACAAAAGCCCACTAAAAAAGAAAATTTTCAATTTAGTCCTTCTGAAAATTCTCACTTTAGTCCTCTTTTTCTTCTTCTTCTTTTTTCTAGGTATTACAAATTCTCCCCTCATTAAAAGAATTCGTCCTTGAATTCTAGAAATATAGCCACAGAGAATAAAGGTTCATACCAATACATTACGTACCACGCTTCCACTACGCCATTTGATGAAACGATACTGATTGTCAAGATCTGTTCCATTATGATTCATGCAATTGATGCTACCTTGCATTAACATATTTTCCTTTCTCTTTAAGAATCTTTATTGCTTGCAAATCAATTCTTTTACAGCTATTCACTTCATCTTTTAACTTTGCTTCTTCTTTCTGCAAACGGTTTGAAACAGGCGATGTATCTCTTTTTGATATGAGTCACAACTAACTCATCATCATGACTATAAGGGAATCATTCACCAGACCTTTAAGGATATACTGATTCAGACATCAAGTTGAGTACAATTATCCTATCTGATACAATATTCATTGCACTGGAATTTCTTTTCAACTCAAGTGGCAACCATATTTTCCTAATACCAACTTTGTCCAATGTCTTTGGCTTCTTAGTTATTTCTTTTTTTTTTAACCACTCTTTTACCTTACTTTTACTGATAGGTATTCCTTGAAATAGAGCTTTCTAACTTGATGATTAAATAAATTCAAATCAAGGAAGAATCTATGTGCCAAGGACATTTCCGCGAGGCAAGGAGCGAATTCTAGCATGTTGTGAATACCATAGATGATGAAAAACTACCATCATTTACACACTCTACTACCATGATATATCCTAGTTGGTACAATCCTATTCAATTCAATGAGATTATTATGAGAACAAAGCTTCTAGTCAAGGAGCATGATCCTTTTTACAGGTACCCTCTAACTTGTCATAACAGAGTCAGCCAACATGGCATTAGACTTCAACTTGAAATTTAAAAAAAAATGCAAAGAAGGAGAAACAGATCTCCAAATTCCTCTCCTTAAGAGAGTCTTAACCTCTTTTCCAAGTATTGAGGTTTCTTGCTGTTTATGAACAACCTTTATGAAACCTTTAGATTTTACCTGAATAACTTCTCACTGATTGGCCATCATAAAGTTTCTTAACTCGCTATGTCTTTAGTAGTAAATATAGTCCCTGTATGGACACTGAAGACTTGGTCCTTATTTCATCCTCAAACTTTAGTAGAAGAAGTTTCTGTTTCCTCTTATCCAAGTCGATGCTCTACTTCTCTTGCTCTTCCAAGATCTTTCTTACTTGCTCATGTGCAATAATATGCATCCTCCTTAACTCCTCTAGAAAATCTTTATAAGACTTGTTTTCCTCTCAAGTAACCTACATCAGGATGTAATTCTTTCGTTACCTACGTTATAGTTTTTGGATTTCATTTATCATATCAATCTTATTAACTGGGTTTGGCCTATCCTCAACTGATAACTAAATCTATCTTCAACTTTCTTTTCCTTGCTAAGATTGTCTCTTATTAATTTTTTTCAACCGTAATTATCTTTTCCAAACTACTTTCCATGAATACTTGGGCATAGCCGTGAGCTTTATGGATCTCGATTCTTTCTACTAGAGTCTATAGTTCTAAATGACTTCTTCTTTATAACCAGAGGCGCTAATAAAACCATTCCCATCGCCTTTCAGTTCCACTACAGCTTCAACAATTAGGTCATTTTCCTTCAAGAAAATTTTGAACTTATAGAGGTTTGTGTTTAGCAAACTATTCTAACTAGTATTCAAAATTCTTTTTCTTATCCATTATGTAATCCATTGTGAAGGTTAATTAATGGGCTTGGGCGATGCTAAGCACATCATTAGTTCTCCTCACTAGTTTAATTCTTGGTTACTTTACAATTATAACATGTTTTGCCCCTTATGTAGTACTTCCATTGATAGGATCCTACATCCACTCCTAATGCATCATGGTGCAAGTCCTTATATTTATAGGCTTATTTCTTTTTCTAAATACCAAAATATCATTGAGGCCTTAACTTTGCACTTTCCACTCTTAATTGTTATATCCTTCCTTATCCGTATACATGTTGCATTAGCAACTCTTAGATTGGATTTCCTCAAACATCCTCTCAATTCTCACTACCGGTGGAACATGATTAATTGATGATTTTATTTAATAACATCAAATGGCTAATCTATTTCTTGACAAAATTTAAGACCAAATATGAAGTTAATAACTTTTATTTGCTTTTTTTTTTAAGTTACTTGTAGTTAAATAACTCACGAGTCCTTTCATCTCTACAATTCTAGTCAGATCCCGCACAAGCCCTTGCACCTTACACTGTGCATAGAAGTTCACCATAGCCTACCTTCTTCTTTAAGGGTTGCAAAACTCGGTCATCAACTTGTGCAATCTAATGCTTATCAAAGTTTCACAACTATGAAGCAATGGTTTAGAATCATACTTGTTACTGCTAAGAACATCAGCTAAAAATTTTCATTCTTTCTTATGGCTACTGTCTCGACTACTCTACCAATGAAGACCCTTTGTAGAGTGATAAGTGGTCTTGTCTAGCATTACAAGGAAACCCAAAAATAAAGCTACAACAAGCCAAAGAAATCAAGAGACTAGGTTAAGATTAATTGGTTCATTAAAGAGATTTCAATGATAAACTTAAACCATCAAGTCATCTTGATAAGAAAATAAATAGGACACTTAGGCTTCCTAATAGTTATGCATAGTAGTTCCACAAAATAGCGAAGATCCCTATGACAATGCTTAAAAAGGTAATCATAAATAGTCACTTCCTCTCCATCATCACCGACTCTATTCTACAAAGTAAAACTACAGCACCCATTCCTTCATTAGGAAACTCAACTCATTGTTTAAGAAGCCATTCTCACACAACACATATAGAAGACAGTACTGACCATCTTCAACAATTCAACAAGAATAGATAAAATTATATCTGATCTTTGCAAAGGAATTCAAAGAGGCCAATAACCTTGTATTCTTAAGTATTTAGGCTAGTCTAAATCCTCAGATTTTTAAGCATCCATTTAGCCTTTGCCCAGCTAAAGAAATATAAATATCTCATATTTTAATCCACAATTAAGAGATCAATCCTAGCATCAGGTCAAACTATCACGGTAGTAACTACATCAATATTTAATGCCAAGTCAATATGAACAATTTTGAAACTTAAATGAAATCCTCTTATGATGTTAAGTTTACCACAACTAGTTAACCCTCAAGTCTCAAAGTAAGATCTTTCAAGTACAATATATTTTATTTTGAAAAATATCTAATTTTACTATATCTTCCTTTCCTCAAGGAGTCTCTTTCCTGATTTGCCAAAGAGGACCATTCTTACCATAATAGCAGCCACATTTAATAACACCTTCCTAAGTTTTACATTATCTTTAAAGATTTTGATTCCATGTGATTCCTTATCTTAACTAATAGACTTCACCTCCCAATTTCACAAACAAACCCGTAAGGGGGCAATTAAACAAATAATAGTAAAGTCCATAAACATTACTGATACACAGCCTACATGAACAACCTAGAACTCTGTCTAAATTTAGGGTTATTATTCACTTAGTTATATACAGTAGACGTAACGACTCACAACTGATGTTCTGTGATCATCTAACAGCACAACACTACTTATGTGATGTCCTAATCATCAGTATTCTCATTCTCAAACCAAGTTCCTGAATGGTCCTCAGTTATGTGCTCACATTCTTTATCATTCCTATCAACAATCTACAATTTCTTACTAAATATTCGGCTTTAAATCTTACAATGATCCTTACAAATCGAAAATTAATGTGCTATAATCTGAATCTTAATATGATCGATGGAATTAGAAAGCAACAAGGTGAATCTATAACCTCTGAGTACAAGAATTACATAACTCAAGTATATATATATATATATATCATTAAATCTTAATATCTTATGTTGCAAGATAGGTCCTAACCGTGCTTCTTCATGGGCAACCCTAGACCAGCCTCTTTTCACTTAGTTTTCTGAAGTTTTGTATAGTTCACATTTATACTGTGAAACCACATCTTTCAAGAATTCCTCTGTATCATCTCGGATATCCAATTCCTTAATCACTCAGAGCATCTCATATGATTTCAAGACAGATTTTCTCTTTCAACAACATTTTGTTCACATTTCCTATCTCACCATTTTCAGACTTTTCTGAAAGGTTAAGATAGTCCCACTCCAATACATTGCCATAAGTAGAACATCATAATTCATTCATCAACTTTTGTTGGTACTATGATTGCACTCCATATCACTTTGCTACTGTCTATCGGGAGTACTAATCTAAACAAGATTATTACACACTCGTGGGTAGGAATAATAGATTTAGGGATTGCGAAGATTTTCGGTATACTCAATGGTGTGGGAATTGATATATCCACAGTCACGTGTTGTACTCCAGGGTGCACTAACATGAATTAGATATGCGTACCCCATCATGGCAATTAGAGACCTCTATCATGCACCTAAATCCTAGACTATACTCTGATACCATCTTTGTCACGCCTCAATCCTAGGCACATGACTGGCGTAGAAGGTTACCCATAGAAAACCTCCTACAAGCCTATTTATGCAATGCATATGTAAACACGTGGCCACTATTCAGTCAACTATGAGCATTTTACTTTCTGCCAAAAATCGGGTAGAGTTTCCCTTGTTTTATGGTCATCCAGGCATAAAGCCTACATAAACATCAAAGGGCAACACGCCTATCACAACCTATATAACAACATAAAATTATAAAGTGGCCCAAACTATACAATAACAACCTACTGGGCATCCAAACAAAGTATATAGAATATGTACATGCAATCCTATCCAGCTGCCAAGTCACGTGACCATTTTTATACCTTCCAATCTCTGTGGATAGTGGTCTACAGAATAGGAAGGCCAGAAAGGCTTCTAACTCTGAAAAATATGGAAACAAAAAGAGTGAGTTTCTAGGAAACTTAGTGAGTAAACAATCTCAAGAATCACCCAAAAATCCCATTTGAAAATCATATTTGAAAATATAAATAAGTATGAATATAGTCGTATAGGTGTGCTTACCCATTTTGCAACCACAATTTCATTACACATTTAAAATTATAATTCAGCAAGAGAGTTATGTAATGAAAAACATGACATTCAATGACGTAACAATAAGCAGGAGAGAAAACCAGATACTTTCAAAAATTTCATTAAAACCAAATATAGTAAAATATACAATTGGATCCCAAATAAATAATTACAAGAGGTAACTATCATAATATAACGTAATCAATGCCATAAGCCACCCGACATGTCTACCGGATGCTCATGAGCACTCTATACATCTTCCTACACTTCCACCATTATCCACTCCTACCTAGGGAATTCACATGTTCCCAAGTGCATTTGAGGGTTACCACCTAATTTTTCAATGGATGAAGTGTCTTAATCATATTCAAATCACATCATATAGCATAAAAAATTTTATACAGATAAGCAACATTTATTAAATATACACAAATCTGCTAATGTATTTTCATGTTCGTTCATCATATAGAAAAGTAACAGCATCAATTTCAATAGTATAAAGCAATATGGAAACACAAAATTTTAATACGGCAAACCATTTTTAGTACACATATACAAGATATAATATACTTTTGAATTCACATTAATATTCATGGAAATCTCATTATTTAAAAAGAATTTATAATATTCTATATAATAAAATTATATTATAATTTTACATGAGATCCTTAAGTGAGAAGGGGAATGTTCACTCACCTTGAACACTCCTTACAGCCAACTCAGCCAGAATTCCAAATCCACTGGCCTCGATAAACTTAATCTATCCAGACATTCACATCTAAATCAATTCCACAAGGAAATTCCAAATTTTCAATAACTCAAACATAAGGGTTTTTATACAAATTTCTTGACATCTAGCTATCGGAATACTATGGAATAAATTGGATGATTTAGGAATGCTCATCGTTTTCCGGAGTTCCATCCATCAACTTGCCGTTGGCTGGAGCGCCGTTGGCGGCCTGAAACCCAAAGCTGGCCGAACCAGCAGTATAGGGGGGAGGAAGAAGAAATCGAGCTATTATGGACTTGTCTAGCCAAGGAGACATGCCGGAGAAAGCAATGGCAATGGTGCCGTTCGGAGGAGACCGCTAGAAAAAGAAAAAGAAAAAGAAAAAGAAAAAGAAACTCGGTCGGAGAAGGAGGAAATGCTGGAGCCGAGATATCGCTGTTTCGTTGTGCAAGGGAGGCGTCGAGCAAAGGAGGTGGCTGTCGGAACGCTGGAAGATGCCGATGGTGCTAACCCAGTCGAGAGAGAGAGAGAGAGAGAGAGAGAGAAAGCTAAATAAGAGTCTGGAAGGGAGAAGGGGCACCAGGGAAATTTATGCAATTGCGTAAAATGGGGAAAATTGCATTTCAGCCCCCGAAGTCTTCACTGGCTTTCATAAAAGCCCACTCGAAAAGAAAATTTTTAATTTAGTCCTTCTGAAGATTTTCACTTTAGTCCTCTTTTTATTTTATTTTTTTTTTTTAGGTATTACATAAAGTGAATTTTTACTAAAATTTAGATCTGTGTTGAGTTTTTTTTAAATCACTTATATTTTGCCAAAAGTTAGAAAGTAAGTGAACTTGCCACAAATAAATATCATTAAAACTCAAATAAGTGTCAACCTCGTTGCCACATATGAAAAGGTGCTCACTATTGTTGGTGTTGTCTGTTTTTCCATATTAGTCATGAGAGATTCATGATGGTTCTACTAAATCCAAATAAATGGAGACAAAATGAATGAAGGGATAATCCAATGAAGGCTTTATCTATTGGAATATTTTGAAGTTGGAAACCCTAACAGTGACTACTTGTTTTGAATCACTTTAATGATTTTATGTTACTTTTTTTAAGATAATTGCTATTGTTTTGGATCATATTAATAGTTTTGTATTATTTATTTATTTATTTATTTTGCAAACAATTGCTTCAATGAAAATCCATTATATCTCTTGCTCACTTGTTTTGAAAATTTATGATGAGAAATTTGATACTTTATATATCAAGATTTTGTGTACAATTTAGGTGAAATAGAATATCATAAAATGAAATATTTTGTGCACAAAATTTATTGTTTCGGACCACTCTTTTTTTATTAGTGCATAGAAATTGGTGTTTTGGATCACTATTTTTTAAAACAATAAACAGTAGTACAATTTGATGAAAATGATTAGGAAAGTGAAAATCTATTTTTAAGCAAAATGTAAGAATATTTTAACTATTAGGGTCTTGAATGTGGCTCTTGTTGATAAGTCTAATAAGGTTTTATCAGTTAGACTTATATGTAGCATATTTTTAAAATAAATAGGAGGTCTATGTATAATTTAAAAGTGCATGAGAAATTTATGTAATTTAAGCAAATTACAGAAAAAATAAAAATAATTTACTCTCCCTAAAATCGCAGTGAGATATGTTCATTACTTGGGGAAGAATTTGGCTTTGAATACGGAAAAAGGAAAAATGCTTTTAATAATTTTTGGCACATTATGTATTCAAATATTGTTATGAGAAGATAATAAGTCTCTTTTCGTGAACTTTCTTCGGCAATTGGTATCACTAAGTTCCACAGAAGTGGCAACATAATCCTTAAAAATACGTCATTTCATGCGCTAATTAAGCAAATAAGGCATTGTCATGGGAAGTGCCCTTAGAAAAGATAAAATATTTAAAAGTGGGATTTGATTTCCTTAAGAAGGAAGATACATTCTAAAAGATAAAGTGAGTCATTACTGTTATAAAAAAATTAATAAAAAAATTTGAAATTATTTAGTATTTATTAAATTTTAAATCCTGATTTTTCATTAGCAACTATATCTTACATTTTAAAACAATTATGGGATAAAAAATGAGCATTTCTATCCTGTAAAATAAAATATGAATAATTTAAATAAATAAGACTAGTGGTTAGAAACCGATGCTTAAAACTACATGATGACTATTTCTGATCAATTGAAAACTCAATTTGGTTTCTATTATTAATATTTCTTTCCCCATCACTCTGCATTTTCTACAATGCTTGCCAATGGCCGGTGTTCAACTTTTCTTTCTTTGCAATTGACTGAATTAAAAAGATTCAAAACCATAATTGATATATTTATAGTTGAGCATGAGCATTTTTTTTATAATATTTTATTTATTAAATTAACTTCAATTTTATAAAAAAAAATGATAGAATGGGGTCTGTTTGAAATAGTAGTTGTTTCGTATTTTTATGAAATTTCTTTCATACCTTTTTAATTCAAAATAATTTGTATATAACTTTATTCAATGAAATTATAATTTTTAGTATACTAGAGTCACAGCATCCAGCTTTCACCCATCTTGAGGAAATTTATTAGACATAAAATTTATAATTTTATATGAAATTTTTTTATAATTTTTATATTAAATATTTACAAAAACTTGTAAAATCCGGGTGCTACCCAACAGTAATGAATAATCGTCTGTTATCAGCATTTTTTTCCAGGGTAAAACAAAGCCGACAATAATCAATAAATGATAATAAACACTTAGCCCTGTCTTCTACAGTAGCTCTCTTCAGCGGTTGTCTAATTCTGGTCATTTGAGAGGAGAAGACAACTAGAGAGAATAGTAGAAAAGGTCTCTGAAAAGATTGTATTTTTTTCCTTCTGGGATTCTAACTACTGAAGAAGAAAGAACAACTAGCACATACATAGTAGCAGTGGAAGCCACCACCAACCAGAAGAAGCAGTGAGATAGAAATAAAAACAGAATCCAATTCAGATCTCAAATCATCATCAGTCAGATCCCTTTTTTTTACACTCTTCTTTTTTTTCCAATTTTCATTTATGCAGGGTTGCTGCAATTGAATTTTCTCTTTGATTTTCTGTCAAGGTTGATTCCTTTATGGCTTCCCCAGGAAATCCAAATCAACAACAACAAACAAGTCACTTTGATGTTCAAAATTTTTTCAAACCATCATCGTCAAATCCCTTGCCTCCAAATTCTACAGCAATTTTAGCATCTTCTCCCTCATTTCCAGCTCCTTCTCCATCTTCTCCGCCTCCTTCTTCATATCCAACCCCATCTTCTTCTTATCCTCCACCAACTGGTACATATGCATATCACCCGCACTATCTTCCTTATCCAACCCACCATATTCAAAATCAGCAACAACATCAAATTCTCCATCAAAATCCCCAAAACCTTCCTCAAATGCACTCTCCTCATAGACCCATATTTCAATCTCCTTCTCCAAATCATCCTTCATCCCCAAATCCCAATAACTCTGGTGGGGCCAGGTTAATGGCTCTTCTGGGTACGCAAAATCCTCCTTCTAATCTGGAATCACCCCAAGTTTCTGAATTTTCAATGCCCACAAATCCTACATTTTTGCCCTCTTCCCCTTCTGGTCCTCCTGTTAATATAGCAACACCACAGGCTGTCCCATTAAGGATGCTAAGCAGCAAACTCCCCAAAGGTCGCCATTTGATGGGGGAAAATGTTGTTTATGACATTGATGTGAGGCTACCGGGGGAATTGCAGCCCCAGCTTGAATTCACTCCTATCACTAAATATGCCTCTGATCCCGGACTTGTGATTGGCCGTCAAATTGCAGTGAATAGATCCTATATATGCTATGGACTGAAACTTGGTGCCATCAGAGTCCTCAATATTAACACCGCAGCCAGACAGTTGCTTAAAGGTCACACCCAGGTGGGTTGTTTATGAAGAAAATTTAACTTATAACGCTAAATGATTAGGAGTTTATGCCTAGTAAATAAGCAAATAAATATTGATTTTTATCTCACTGGATTGATATTTTGGTTTCTCTTGATTTAAAGTGCTGAATTTGTGTCTTACTTGTGAGTAATGTGCAACGTAGTGTAAACACAAAAGTCTTTGTGGATATGTGTGAAAGATAAGTTCTTTTTATTATTACTTCTTGTACTTGTGATTTTGTCCTTTTTTTAATTGGTTTGATTCATAGAGTTATTGATATCCAGCTCTTCAAATTTAGAGTAATTATGCACCTATGGAGTCCTTTACTTTAATCCCTAATATGGTTATTTTTGGTTGCTGTTGTCCCCATGTTGGATAATGTTCTTATGAAAGCAACTTTCTTTGAACACTGTCTCACATAATTAGTATAGAGAACTTGCTGTACACATTTGAAATAGATTTTTTTGTTTTTGTTGTTGTTTTTCCAATGAACAACCCTCCACATTTATGTCTATCATCTTTTGTATAGAGAGTAACGGATATGGCTTTCTTTGCTGAGGATCTGCACCTTTTGGCCAGGTAAATGTCCCTATAGTGTTTGTTGTTTGTCATTTGTCTTGCAGCCCACTCATATAATCTTTACACCCCATGTTAAATATGCTATCATCTTTGCAGTGGTAGCACTGATGGGAGGATTTTTGTATGGAGGATCAATGAGGGCCCTGATAAGGAAGACAAGCCTCAAATTACAGGAAAAGTAGTCATAGCGATTCAAATATTAGGAGAGGGTGAATCAGTTCACCCACGAGTGTGTTGGCATCCCCACAAACAAGTAATAGCAATTAGAAAATTTATAATTTTGGTCATTTAGTATATTATCTACCAATCTATTTTGATTTTTCAAAAGTCTTAGCTTATCAGTTGTATTTTTCTTGGAATTTACCTACAGGAGATTTTGATGGTTGCTGTTGGAAACTGTATCCTCAAAATTGACACTATCAAAACGGGAAAATGTGGAGCATTTTCAGCAGAGGAGGAGCCTCTCAAATGTTCCTTTGATAAGTTAATTCATGGGGTGCAACTTGTTGGTAAGCATGATGGTGATATCACCGAGTTGTCTATGTGCCAATGGATGAAGAGTCGATTAGCATCAGCATCAACTGATGGGACGGTGAGCATTTTGCAGTCCTTACCCTACCTTGCTATGCTGCCTTTTATATTTTTCTCTTCCAATTTTATACTAGTTTTTCCTGGACTTCTTGATATGCTTCCTTTTTTTTTTTTTTTTCTGGAGGAGGAGGGCTTCTAGTTTCTAAACTGAATTTACACTCCTACATCTTAGATATGCATACACATTGAAAATTTGAAAGGTACTGATAGAATAAAATCTCCAATCTGTTGATGGGCTAAGTTGAGGACTCTGGTTGAATTATGCATGGCTAAGTTAATTTCATATTTGGATTCCTCTATATAAAGAAAAGTTTGTATGTTCTTTGGTGCTCTATTTTTTTTGCTTGTTCTTAATTGTTCGTTTTTCTCTACAGGTGAAGATATGGGAAGAACGTAAGTCATCCCCACTTGCTGTTATAAGGCCACATGATGGTCACCCTGTTAATTCAGTGACATTCTTGACTGCTCCCCACCGCCCTGATCACATTGTTCTTATCACAGCGGTATATGCTCCTAGTCTTTTTCCATAATTAGATACAGGGTATAGAATTATGCTTCAGTTATGAGTGCTTCTGGACTATTTTGTTGTGCAGGTGACAGTGCTGACCATTTCTTGCTTTTACTTAAGATGATGTCCAAGATCACCTTGTCATTAGTTCATAAATTGATCACATTCACATACTTCCCTTTTATTGCAGGGGCCACTAAATCGAGAAGTGAAGATATGGATCTCTGATAATGAGGAAGGCTGGTTGTTGCCTAGTGATTCTGAGTCATGGAACTGTATCCAAACTTTGGATATAAGAAGTTCATCTGAAGCCAAGGCTGAGGATGCATTCTTTAATCAAGTTGTAGCATTGCCCCGTGCTGGTCTAGTTCTGCTTGCAAATGCCAAGAAGAATACAATATATGCTTTACACATAGGGTATGGACCTAATCCAACTGCTACTCGCATGGATTACATTGCTGAGTTCACAGTCACAATGCCTATATTAAGTCTTACTGGAACTAGTGACGGCTTACCCGATGGAGAACATATTGTACAGGTTTATTGTGTCCAAACACAAGCTATTCAACAGTATGCACTCAATTTGTCTCAGTGTTTGCCGCCATCTCTCAACAATGTTGAATTTGAAAGAATGGAACCCAATGAACCTGCTAGCATGCCACCAGTTCATTATAGCAACTCTGAGAATGCCCCCGTTGTAAGCCTTCCAGTAAATATGGCTTCTCCAGAAATATCTAGTCTTCCTGAAGTTTCTACCTCAGATACAGAAACCAGGACAAATGATATGCCTTCTGATAATGGTGCTGAACATATATGCAGTGCTTCACCTCCTATTCCTTTGAGTCCAAGATTGTCCCAGAAATCATCCGGTTTCAAAAGTCCATCAAGTAATTTAGCAACTACTTCAAAAAGTGCTGATTGCTGCAGCGAGCAGCCAAATCCTGATTATTCAGCTCAACAGAGAGTGGAATCTGAAAAGGTTAACATGGCTGATGTGCCTGCATCAAGTGACAGCTTGAGGAAGAATGATAAAGTTGTACAAACTACAGTATTCAAGCATCCAACTCATTTGGTGACTCCATCTGAAATATTCTCTACAGCTACTTTATCTTCTGAGAATTCTCAAACTTCTCAAGGTTTGAATGTAGCTGAAGCGAAGGTTCAAGATGTGGTTCTCCATAACGATGCAGAAAATGTTGAAAAAGAGGTTAAAGTTGTAGGCGAAACAGATTCTAATCAAGAAAATACTGAGTATGATAGAGATTCTTGTTCCGTTTTTGCTGATAGAAAAGAGAAGTTGTTCTATTCTCAGGCCTCTGATCTGGGCATTCAGATGGTCAGGGAGGCTTATAATGCCAAGGGAGTTCATCAGACTGATAACATCAATAATATATATGTACCTGATCAGAATCATAACCCTGAAGAAGTTCAAGACATGAGCGAAGATGTTGCTGCAAATGCCAGTGAACCAAAAACTGTGGTTGCATCTTCAGAGTCTCCTGCACCAGCTGTGAAAAGTAAAAAACAGAAAGGCAAAAGTCCCGAAGTATCTAGTACAGCTTGCCCTTCTCCTAATCCTTCTAACTCCACAGACTCATTGAACGATCAAGTTGGCACTTCAGGAGGCTCATCCATGGAAGCTGCTTTGTCCCAGTTATCGACTATGCAGGAGATGCTAGGCCAGGTAACCAATTTCTGAGCTTTTCTCTAATTTCTGTGCACTTATTTGACATGGTGCATGTGTTCTAGGTTTTTGTGCAATCTCTCCTGTGATTTTGTTCATATACTTTTTTTGGCCTACTTCTAAGTGTTTTGTGGAGTTTAATATTAGCTATAATGCTCCAAGGAGAGCAGAGTTAATTGTTATCCAGATTACTATTTTACTCATCTCATAACCTGTTTGTTTAATGAATTTCAGTTAGATTTGTTCTTCTTTATGATCGAGTTTAAGGCTGAAGGTTTTGGTTGTCTGTCAATCCAAACTTTATTTGTTTGGGCTTTCTTCCACTTTAATTACTCTAGAACATCTGCAAGTGATGATTACCTGTAGTTACTATCAGGGAAAAAAAATGGTGTTTCATGATTTTATGATTCTACTGCACCATAAGGTTGATATTTTTGAGACTGATAAATATTATAAGGAAGACATTGCCCATACGTACTTCAAAATTAGCTATACTGATAATATGATTTTCTTGCAAAGGCATCTTTTATTGTTTTTGAGATATTTGGCTTTGAGCTTCTTATGAAGATGTTTTTTTTAGTCACACAATCAGCTAAATTTTCCCCTAATATCTTTTTCTTATTTTTCAGTTAGTAACAATGCATAAAGAAATGCAAAAGCAGATGAGTGTGACGGTTTCTATTCCAGTTTCGAAGGAAGGCAGAAGATTAGAAGGATCCTTGGGTCGTAGCTTCGAAAAAGTTGTCAAGGCTAACACAGATGCTTTATGGGCTCGCTTACAAGAAGAAAATGCAAAGCAAGAGAAGTTAGAGCAAGAACATACACAGCAAATAACGAATTTGATTTCTAATTATGTAAACAGGGATTTGCCAGCCCTATTGGAGAAAATCGTAAAGAAGGAAATATCCTCACTCGGATCTATGGTTGCACGTTCAATTAGTCAAATTATAGAGAAAACAATATCATCAACTGTCACAGAGTCATTCCAGGTTTGTATTATCTTCAACTAGAAAGTCACAGTGCTCAAATGGAATATATGTGGCCTCAACTTTTCTTTCATTGATTTGCTTGGGGCAATTTGCCATTCTGAATGGTGCTATCTATCACATCACCTTTTATGATCTCCTGATACCGCTTTAGAAAGTGGTTGAATGTGTTATATTGTGGCCATATGCATATGTTTCACGTCAGAATTTTGTGCAGATTGAATTATTGCTCAATAAGTCACTAACTAGTATGCTTTCTTTTTCCAAGCTATATGGTATAGTGATACTTGAAATGCTTGATATAATCCTTTATGATCACATTTTCCTGGGTACTTAAATTCATGTATTTCTTGTTTAGATTGTCTGAATGTTTGTTATAAATTCCACAGAAGGGGGTAGGGGACAAGACACTGAATCAACTAGATAAATCAGTTAGTTCAAAACTTGAAGCTACAGTAGCTCGGCAGATACAAGCACAGTTTCAAACTTCTGGCAAGCAAGCTCTTCAGGTAGGCATATGATCAACAATATCTGATCGCTGTCTGCCTGTGCTGGCATGAATTATCTGGAACCTGTAAGAATTTTGACTTGTGTTAATAGCTTCTTTTGGTTCTCTTATTTTTAGGAAGCACTAAGGACTACTTTTGAAGCTTCAATCATTCCTGCATTTGAGATGTCATGCAAAGCTATGTTTGAGCAAATTGATGTCGCATTTCAAAATGGGCTTATGACGCATACTACTGCTGTACAACAGCAGTATGATTCTTCCCATTCTCCTCTGGTCATGACTTTAAGGGTATGTGCAGTATGTTTATTTTAAGAACATATCATGAATTTTACCTTCAATGATGCTTTTCCAAGCACTGGAGTTTCTTCGTGCCTTCTTGTTATTACTGTTGTCTACTTTATTGTTTATGTTGTGTTGATTGTCAAAGATGTTGTTATAACTTGGTGAAAAGTTTAATTGACACACAAATTTTGTAAGATATGTATGGTATAATAATTTTGTGTGCCTTTAGTTTATTCAAAATGTACCATCCAAATATGATAATATTCTGCCATGAAGGCAAAAGTCAGATAAATGGGTATCTGCCTTCACATTTCTACCAGAAGCCAGAATATTTTTTCAGTTAATGTTGAAATTAAGGTTATATTTACCTGACATACATGCAGAGTTAAACATATTCATGTGCATGTGTGTGTTGATGACATTATGCGTTTATAGTTGTTTTATGTCGTGGATATTCAAGCACTATATCAGTATATAACCCAAAATTGAATTTAAAGTATATCCAACCTATACGAAGGTGATAGGTAATTATAAGGTTGGTGTCATACAGCTGCCCTCTTTCATGTGATCTATGGGATAACTTGTGTCTGGGCCTCTCTAAAATCTGCGGCAGATATGACATTACGAGATGTCTTTTCTTTGACTTAATCTTGAAATCTCCAACATATGCTATCAAGCTTGAGGTCTCATTGTGGTTCATAACTCACAGGATACAATTAATTCAGCATCATCAATTACTCAAACCTTGAGTGGGCAATTGGCCGATGGCCAACGGAAACTGCTAGCCATGGCGGCTGGCTCCAATGTACCAGATCCCTTTGTAAGACAACTCAGCAATGGTTTGCATGAGATGGTATGTTTTGCGAGTCTTCCTCCTTGTCATCTTGCTTTCAATAATGTGACATTTCTCACTATGCAATCACTTTTTCATGGCAGGCTGAGGATCCTACCAAAGAATTATCAAGGTTGATAAGCGAGGGAAAACTTGAGGAGGCATTTACTGGAGCCCTTCGTAGAAGTGATGTTTCAATAGTTTCTTGGTTATGTTCTCAGGTATGACAAATATTTTGTTTGGCTTGAAGCATTTTTTCTCCCACGGAGGATTACTAAAAATAAAACAAAATGTACAAGAAGAAAGATATGGCCGCTTATTTTTTTCTACCACATAATTGGTATTTGGAAACTTGTCTGAGTTTTTTTTTTTTCCTTTTCTGGCTAAAGCCAAATTAGCAATTTTGAACAGTAATTTCATAAACCACTTGAACTTTTTCACCTGGTGAGATTTGTAGGTATCCTTGCTAAAAATCAATAAGCAAGGCAATATCGAAATTTGAAATTCAACATAAAAAATTATATCATGCATGCTTAATAGACTGGTCTTCCATCATTATCTGTGCTATAGTTTTGATCCATTGTTCCAAAGATGACTTTGCTCCATCTTTATTTCTACTTGAAGGGAAAAGTTTCATAATCTCACTCCAAAAACTCCCAACTGCACCAAAGTAAAAACATCTGATCAAATCATCCACAAATTAATTTTGGCCAATGCTTAAAATACTTTGCGTCTGTCATATAAAACATTTTTGCCATGTCTAACATCTAAATTTGTACCTTAATAACCAGGTTGATTTAGCAGCTATGTTGTCAATGGTGCCACTGCCATTGAGCCAAGGTGTCCTTTTATCTCTTCTACAGCAATTGTCCTGTGGCATCAGTACAGAAACACCCAGAAAATTGGCATGGATGACAGATGTGGCTGCTGCCATAAACCCGGCAGATCCAATGATTTTTATGCACGTGCGGCCAGTATTTGAGCAGGTGTATCGTACACTGGACCATCAACGGAAGTTACCAACCATTTCCCCAGGAGAAGCTAGCAGTATCCGCCTTCTGATGCATGTCATAAACTCTGTGTTATTAAGCAGTAAGTGACTTGGTTATTGTAATTCATCATCTGTGCAGAAAGTATAAGTCTCAACTTTGCTTTGTATAGAATTCTAGATAGGGTCTGGGGGATAAGAGATCCACTGTATGTAGCTTTCTTGTACCATTAGTAATTTATGTACAATAGTTCCACTTGTGTCTTTTCTGTGTTTGTAATTGATACTTTGTAGCCTGTAATGGGATCTTGATCTCCTCAGTTTCTTTGTTCTTTCTTAAAGTTGACTCTGTAAATTTAGAAGATAAATAGATATGAATTCACCTTGCACTGGAATTTATATTTCATCTATCTAGTTCTCCTTCTCTTTCAAAATATTGCGACTGTTTGTTTGCGGAAACACATCAATTCAAAAGTAAAATGAAGGTTTGAATCACCCTTCATAAGGAAGGCTTGACAGGCAATTGTTTGAGCCATTAAAATGTTGCTGATACATAAAGTCAGCTTCCATTAATTGCTCTGAGAATTCAGAATAGCAACCCAACAAGGGTGAAGTAATGCCAATGGCACTAGTAAAAATTTATCCTATGCAAACTTCTAGTTCACAAGGAGTTTTGGGTCTAAAAACAGAGATTAAGAATAGTACTAGCTAAATTTAGACAAGCAGCAGTAATCAAAATATTAAAGATGGGTAATACGTATGAAATTACCGTAATGCCCACTAATTTGCTTAGTGACGTATTATCATTCATAATTTTTCTTTGTGGACACTTATTCCTCGGTTCTTTTCCCATGACTTACAACTCGTGGGAAACATTATTGGAAAAAAAAATATTTGTTATATTTCCTATGACTTACAACTCCTGGGAAAAATGATTGGAAAAAAAATATTTGTTATAAATATAAATACTATATTTATCTGAATGTTCATAAAATTACTTTGATATATCCATAAATTATTATAAGTTATCATAGTTGAGTTTATTATAGTTGAATTTATCTCAAATTCTATCTTAGGACTTGGAGTCCTATATATAGATGACTGTAATAAAGACTTTACATACTTATGAATTAGAAAAAACTCCCTTCATATTCTGATTCTTTTCATTTATCTATTTAATATTCTTATTTTAGTTTTACAACATGTTATTAGTACGCAATTATTTCATTTTGAGTTTTTAGGTTCAAGTAAAAGAATGAGATTTCCCATTAAATTCACTTTTTTATGATATGATATATGTTATATTATATCATTTACTCTTGATTGTTTTTGTTTATATGCAATTTGTGCCAAATTAGTTTTGCCAAAGGAAACAAATAATAAATTTGATGCGCTATGTTATAATTATATGAAAGAACTTTTCAATTCTTTATTGACCTATGCACATGAATTTCCTTGCATAATTACTTATTGGCCTTGTAAATATGCCAGAAGGATGAAATACGTGGCATTTTCTATTTGTCAATTTGACCATTTCTTGATACTAATGATATATCATATCTTTGCAGGATTTTACACATATGAAATTTTATATTTATAATAAACAAATTTAAACCGTGCCTTTTCGATTTGTTATTAACTTATGATTAGTTTTTTTTTTACTCTATGTTTTTGAAGCTATTATGCATAATGTAAATTATTTTTTTATTTTAATTGATAACTTCATTTTCTTATTTTGATATCATATAACTTAAAGTTAATGTGATAGTTTATAAAGATTGAAATAAATATTATAATGAACCAGAAGTTCATTAATCAAAATATTCTGAATTATGCATAACCTAAAGTTGATGTGAAAATATATAAAGATTGAAATAAATGCTATATTAAATTAGAGGTCCACTAACTAAAATATTCTGAAGTGTTTCCATATCTAATTGGTCCCGAAGTACTAATAAGAAGAAATATAAAATATTTTATTATTTAGTATTTGTGGCTACATACAAAATAATATATTAATTAAAATTAAGTTATTCCTAAAAACTTATAATTTATTCCTTGAAGTGAATGTGACAATACCCAAAGAATTTTGATACTTAGTTTCTAAAGTAAATGACTTATTTGTATAGAATTTTGATATCACATAACCTGAAGTTAATATGATAATTTATAAATATTTTGATATTTCACTGTCAAAAGTGAATATGAAGTATTTAAATTATCTTTATATTCTATTCCCTGAAATAAATGAGAAAGAAGATCAAGATATTATTCAATATTTTTCTAAGCATTTAAAGCTCAATTTTTTTATTTAACAATTTTAGAGTTCCAAAAGTGTTGGAAGTATTTCAAAAGGACTTTATTTTTTGTATTGTTTTAAAGTCCCACATCATTTAAGCCAAGGGGTGTTAAAAGGTTTATATATCAAATATCACTCTTAGACTATTGGCAAGTGAGCTAAGAGGTGGACTTGCACCTATAAGATGAGCCAATCCAAGAGTAAAAGCTGGATTTGCCCCTTGTGCATGAATAATGTGTGAGGTCTAGCCCAAGCTCTTTTTTGTTGAATTTAATTTTTTGACATTTTTTAAATGTTATCTTATCTTAAAATCAGATTATTTTAACTTTTGAAATTAAAATAACTCTAGTTTTTCTCCAATGTATCACCCAGGATTTTCTCAAACGTTTGGCTGGATTTAATATTCTCATTATTTTGCCACTGTTAGTAACTTGTTTTGTGTGTGCAACATTGGAGCAGATAAGTCTATTGTATTTTGGAAAATAGCCAATCACATTTCTACACAGAGGGCAGATTATTGCTTGAGGACAATGATCCATTCACGTCTCTTTATTCATCCAAATTTAATGATGTAGTTAAATATAAGAATAGAATTTTGAAAGAAATGATGAATGCAATGCTTCTAAGTTCTTTTGCACCTAATTTAGAGTACTTAAGAGTGTGGGGTTGTCTAATTAAGGTTATATTGTTTGAACCTAAAAAAAGGAAATTAGGCTCTAAAACTTTTGCTTGCATGTTCACTGGCTATACTAAGTAGCACTGCATATAGATTTTTTGTGATTAAAAATGATGTTCTAGATTGCAACACTATTACTGAGACAAAAAAATGTTGAATTCTTTAAACATATTTTTTTCCACTTTTTGATAAAATTTCTTCTGCACTTGTTGTCAAAAATATTAATGAAATTTCTATTAAGGAATTGAGAAAGAATAAGAGACCAAGGAAGGAAACTTCTTTTGGAAATGATTTTTACACTTATTTAGTCGAAAATGATCCTGTGATTTACTCCAATGCTATCTCTTTTCCTAAAGCACCATTGTGGAAAGAAGCTATAAAAATTGATATTGATTCCATTTTATTAAACCAAATATGGGATTTAGTTAATTTAGCTTCAAGAGCAAAACCTATTGGTTGTAAATGGACTTTCAAAAGATAATTTACTCATAATGGTTTAATTGAAAAATATAAAGTACGTCTTATTGCAAGATATTTTACTTAAAAACAAAATATTGATTATTTTGATACTTATGCGCCAGTGACAAGAATTTTGTCAATACATATTTTGTTTGCATTAGCATATATTTTTAAACTATTTATGCATAAAATGGATGTAAAAATTTCTCTTTTAAATGGCAATTTAAAAGAAGAAATTTATATGGAGCAACCTGAAGGTTATAAGATCCTCAGACAAGAAAATAAAGTTTGTAAATTAAGAAAGTCTTTGTATAGTTTGAAACAAGCATCAAAATAGTGACATGAGAAATTTGATTAAACAGAGGCTTTTCATATGTTACAGTGGATAAATGTGTATATAAAAAGTATGAAAATGGTGAATGTGTAACTATTAGTTTATATGTTGATGATATACTTATCTTTGGCATGAGTTTTTATATAGTGCATGAGACCAAATTTTTCTTAGCTTCAAATTTTGATATGAAAAACATGGGTGAAGCTAGTATTATCTTAGGTATTAAAAACAAAAAAAAAAAGGTAATGGCATAATGTTACCTGATTGCGTGTGTCGAGGTGGATCGAATTAGTAATTTATAAACTGAAATTACCTAAACTAACTTGTAGCATAGACAACCAGGTCGAACCCAAGGACCATTTTAGGATGATATTATCAATGATATTAGGAGTTATAATTGGGGGGTTGGACAGAAACAAAGATAATAGAAACTACACTAAAACATGCAAAACTGAAAATAACAACAAAACAAAGCAACCAGCCAAGGGAACCAATCAACTTGAGATCAATGTATCCT
>JANHAO010006239.1:0-21591 GCA_026873985.1 Saraca asoca
TTTCAAACAAGTCCCTAAAACTTTTTAATTTAGCCCTTTTCATTTTCAACTTTTATTTTCAATTTCCCTTTTTATTTTTATTTTTATTTTTTTTAAATTTTCCGGGTATTACAAAGATAAATTGTCCTTGGCCTAATATGAGGCTTATCAGTTAATTGAGTCAATTCTATGGTCTGCTTAGCCTCCTTTATAGCTTAATTGACATGCATCAAATTATGAAATTTAGATATTAGAAATATAGTAAAATTTACATACCCTTGTAGCCAAAGTAACAAAACTCTTTGGCTATGTAATGAAAGTCCCAATCACTTGGCCTACCATCCCTAGTTCATCTATTGACATGATAATTTTGCACTCTGGTCTAGTGGGGTGTCAATGATAATCTGTGATTGCTTGCTTGGCAATTGTTGACAATGAAGGGTGTGACACCCTTCCATATGCCAATGTGTGTTCCACAGGCACTAGGGCTAGAAAACATTTGGCTCCTTCTTGTCAAGATAAAAAAAAATCAAATTAAAAAAGTTAATTATATTATTTCACAGAAAATATTAGAAACTACTTACTTAAGAAAGGAAGTTTATGCTTTAGTGATAGTCATTTACCTTTGATAGCTCTAAAAATTGGTCAGGGTCTCCCGGGCTCATGCTATTAGGAGGGGGAGTAGGGTGGATCTCCACCTTCGAGTTTCAAAGTGATTGCATGCCCTTCTACTTAATATGGGTAAGCATCTTCCAAATTTCTTCTCGTTTGGCCTGGTTCTCCTCTTTTAATTGAGTAGTAACCTCTTTTGACGCCTTCTGTGTCACTCAAATAGTAATTTTTTTTTTGTAAAATTCTCCACAAAAACTAACGATCCTCGGAGACGTTTTGAAAATCCCCTAAAATAGGCCTTAAGACCCAACCTCCCTAACACAACTGAGGTGCTCTTTAGTTCCCAATACAATAATTAATATATCCTTTTAGATGGGGTAAAATCTCCTTGGGATGATTTCTGCATGAGAGAATCCTGTGATATATATACAATTAAGAATATTTATGACAATTTAATACTTATAATTGTTTAAGAATATTTATTACAATTAAAACTTACAAATTACTTATAATTTTCTTGGCAACTATTTGGCTTTCTTCAGTCGTGTATTCACCTTTAATGTTGACTTTGACTCTTTTCTAGGGTTTATGCAGAGATATTGAAATAACTTGTGGATAGGATTAATTGGAAGCTTGTTGTTTTGCAAGCTTTTCCTTTAGCAGTTCTTGCTCACATATCTGCCATGAGACAACTTATGTTTATATTTCTTTTTGGCTTGTCTCTCTTTGTTGACTTTATTTGTCCTTTATTGACAAAAAAATATAACTGATAAGATGATCAAATTACTCATAATATATAATTCAAAAAAATATTAGGTAACATGACTAAATTTACTTGAAAAGCCTTTGATTGACACTGCTTCACAAATTAATTCCATATTTCTTAATCGGGTAAGTTGTATTTCTCAAGGGGGTTTTCATCACACTTCCTTTTGATGGTGATATAATCCTTTGTCAACTAGTTCTTGAGGTCTTTCCACTGCTCCCTCACAAGCTTCAAGATTTCTTTTCTCTTCCCCGTATCAACATCAAAAGTGGTCTACAAGACAACACTCATAAAATTATTCTAAGAAGATAGTTATGTATATTTAAATACAAATTTGAGATAAGTAATATGTACTAAGACATCTTATCAAATATTCTCCTTGATGTCTTGTAGTACTTGTTTCCAGTGTTCAATGTTGATTGGCACTCTTGTACATGCCAACTTGCTAATATTAACTCTTATATTTTGAACTTGTAGCCCCAATAGCATGACCCTTATCATTGAAATGAACGTTCATTCTCTCCTTTACTTCAAACAAGGGTCATTTGCATCACAAGGGTATTAACCCTTGTACCCTTCTCAGTATGCTAAGAAGGATCCATATGGTTGTTTAAAAGGAAAAAAAAAAGAAGTTAACTAGCATATAAATGTTTCTAAAACCAAACATACTGTCATATATCATTGAAATATATATAAAAAATCACGAGAAATTAAATTAGTTTTGTTTACAAATGGTGAAGAAAAGATAAGTATATTTGAACCATATTACTCACTTTTAATTATATTCATACAAAATCATATTACAGACTGCATTTGATGATTTTGAATGGGAAATGGCTAGGTTCAAAGTTTTGATTTTACTATGTAGATTACAATGAAAATCTTAGACATTTATAACCACTATGACAAGTGATACAAAATAGGGCATGTATGACTAGACATTCTATGCCAAGAAACACAACCAAAAAATAAACCCTAACTGAAAATATTATCCATAATCAAACTAAGAAACAAAACACAAAAAAAAAAAAAAAAAACAAAACTAAAACCCTAAAAATACAAACCATCAACAAAGAACAAAGCAAAAAAAGTAAAAAAAAAAACATTGACAGAAGTTGACGAGTAAAAGGCAAATACAGTGTAAGAAGAACGAAGTTTCATACTTCGATGAAATATGGACTTGAAATGTGATGGTCGAAGATAGTAAAGGTAATAAAGAACAGCGAAGAAGAAAATAACAAGGGCTTGAGAATGATAGTGAATAAGTGTTTTCAAATAAGGGAAAACAAGTGAGTAAGGGAAAAGCTGACTTATTAAGTAAGAAGCCTTGACCTTAGACGTTGGTTATTATGATGAAACCAACATCTATTTTCATGCATATACATCAATTTTATTATAAAATTGACATAGAAACCTAAGATGTTGGTTTTTTCTTTAATTCCAATTGACGTAGTAATTTTCATCATATTTATAAAACACCATCGTCGCTTCATCTATTTTCCCACAATGAATTTTTTTTATTTTTTTTATTATGTTTATATGTCGGTTCTATAATTTAATTGATGTATTAATTTTCATCAAATATACAAAAATACCACTATCACTTCATATATTATACCAGTGTTGAATTCTTTTTATATTGTTTTTTTTTCATTTCATTTATATGTTAGTTCTTTATTAAAACCGTTGTTGTTTATCACTTTAGATGTTTGTGTTCTTCACAAAATCGATGCCATAATGTTTTTTTGGATAATAATACTAATACATTTTCACACATAATTAGCCTAAAGCTAATTATTTTCTAAAAAATTTTGTCAATTAACTAATATTTAAATAATTTAATTATTTTATCCATTTAATAAAATTTAATAATTCAACTCTTTTGCACATTAGATAATATTTAATTTTGTAAAAATTTATGTGAATTGTGTTAAAAAATCAATGTCTTTTCTATTATTTTTTTTTAACTTGCATAAAGGTGCTCCAAATTACATTTTTATAGAAATTAACATTAGAAATAAAATTAGGATAAAAACATTATTGTTGAGTCAAGCTTCTGGGTTATTTGTAGCAAACTATCATGAAATTGTTGAAGTTTCTAGGATTGCTTGAAACATTTTGTTTAAAGGACCAATGTATATGCCTTGTTCAAAGGGAAGAAGGAAGCATAAGTTAATTATTTATACATAAAATAATCAAAGAGCAAGAAATAAAAAAAAGGAAAAATAAACCATAAATCTTCAAGCAAGCTTAAGCAGAAATACTAAGCAAATGCTTGTAATTTTTGCTCCCGTGGGCATATTGCTTACTATTGCAAAGAGAAGTTTGAAAAGTGGGGCACAGGAATTCCATTCCATAACTTAAACATTTGTTCTAGATATGTTTAAGTTGTCTAACTTGTAGAATGGAATTCTTGTACTCCACTTTCAAACTACTCTTCCCAAAAGTAAGCTAGTTAATAAAGGGGGATGCATTGGCCTTTTATAATACAATGAGACTTTAAAAGTCATTTATTTATATTGAAACCAATATGTAATATCATATATCTACATCGATTGTTAATTAAATAGCGACGTCTTAGCTACAACTCTTCAATAAATTGCATTTTTTTTTGAAATAGTTTGTCTATCTACATTGGCTCATAAAAAAATTGATGTCTAATCTATGTCTCTTTGTATAACTATAAACGAGTCAAATTTATTGTCATTTATTTTTTACTATTACTGTTGTTTTGGTAAAATAGAAGAAATTAATGATTATTAGTAAATTACTGATATAATATTATCATATCAATAAATTAATTGAATATAAACAATTTGTATTAATTGAATAAGAAGTTCTTTGAAGCATAATGAATTAAGAATTTAATATATAAATTAATAAAAAATTTTGACAATTGAGGAGTCATAAATTTTAAAGATACTCTAATCCTAAATATTATAAATTAAACAATTGCAAAAGTACATCAATTCTTTACCTCAAACTATGTCAATTGTGATATTGAGTATAGACGTCGGTTGTTTAATAAGAATAAATATTGTAATTTTTCTCATATTTACAAAAATACCATTGTGCTTATATATACATTGGTTTACCTTTTATCTGACATCTATTTAATGATTATTAGAGAATTTTATAATTCCATAATATTGAAAAATGAAAAATCAATTATAATATTATCATATCAGTAAATTAATTAAATATAAATAATTTGTATTAATTCAATAAGAAGTTCTTTGAAATATAATCAATTAAGAATTTAATATATAAATTAATAAAAAATTTTGACAATTGAGGAGTCATAAATTTTAAAGATACTCTAGTCCTAAATATTATAAATTAAACAATTGCAAAAGTACATCAATTCTTTAACTCAAACTATATCAATTGTGATATTGAGTATAGACGTCGGTTGTTTAATAGGAATAGATGTTGTAATTTTTCTCATATTTACAAAAACACCATTGTGCTTATATATACATTGGTTTATCTTTCATCTGATATTTATTTAATAATTATTAGAGAATTTTATAATTTCATAATATTGAAAAATGAAAAATCAATTATAATATTATCATATCAGTAAATTAATTGAATATAAATAATTTGTATTAATTCAATAAGAAATTCTTTGAAGCATAATCAATTAAGAATTTAATATATAAATTAATAAAAAATTTTGACAATTGAGGAGTCAGAAATTTTGAAGATACTCTATTCCTAAATATTATAAATCAAACAATTGTAAAGGTACATCAATTCTTTAACTCAAACTATGTCAATTGTGATATTAAGTATAGACATCGGTTGTTTAATAAGAATAGATGTTGTAATTTTTCTCATATTTATAAAAACACCATTATGCTTATATATACATCGGTTTACCTTTAATCTGACATCTAATTAATGATTATTAGAGAATTTCATAATTCTATAATATTGAAAAATGAAAAATCAATTATAATATTATCATATCAATAAATTAATTAAATATAAATAATTTGTATTAATTTAATAATAAGTTCTTTGAAGCATAATCAATTAAGAATTTAATAAATAAATTAATAAAAAAATTTTAACAATTGAGGAGTCATAAATTTTAAAGATACTCTAATCCTAAATATTATAAATTAAACAATTGCAAAAGTACATAAATTCTTTAATTCAAACTATGTCAATTGTGATATTGAGTATAGACGTCGGTTGTTTAATAGGAATAGATGTTGTAATTTTTCTCATATTTACAAAAACATCATTGTGCTTATATATACATCGATTTACCTATAATCTGACATTTATTTAATGACGATGTTTTTGCATTCTGTAGTAGTGCTTAGAATAATAAATATGATTATTATAGGAAAAATATCTATTAATTTTATTTATATTAAGGGATTTTCTAATTCACATCTAAGTGTTGAATTTGATATTTGAAAAGCATAAGCAGAGTGTAGTTTATCAAGCTCAATGATTTTATTTTTTATTTTTGGACTATCTAGAAATCACTTTGTTTAAATTAAAGCATTGTTTTAAATAAAATCTATTTATTTTCCATGTCACATTGTTTTAAATAAAATCTATTTATTTTTCATGTCATCTTTTAATAGTGAAGTGACAACTTTGTTAAGTCATGCCTTTTCATTATTAATTTAATAAATTGAGTAACTATGTGATTCAATTGACTTAAATTAGAACATTGAATGATAGAATTGAGAAAATTAATCTTTAAAAAATAAAATTAAGAAAATGAATATTTTTCAAGAATGAAATCATTAAATTCTCTTTATAAAAAAAAAAAAAAGAAGACGAAGAAGATTGTAAAGAGGTTAGGATGAATATGAAAGTGAAACTAATCAATTTTTTGCAATATCAAGACAGTATATATGCCGACGGAAAAACTTCTTGAATCTTTCAAAATATTTATTGAATAAAAATAAAGACATACATTATACTTAAAATATTTAAAAAATTTTGTGGTGTCGAATAAATAACTTAAGATAACCATCAAGAAATAAAGAAATAAAACAAGGAAAGAAATAATGAAATAAGAAAAAGGAAGCAACATATATATATGTGTGTGTATATATATATATATATATATATATATATATGCACACGCCAGAGATTCACTCTTGTTTTATGCCGTTAAAACAATGTGAAAAACAGAACATGCACATATGTTATTCACTAATAAAATAAGATACAAGTTTAATTGTTCTACTTATTTTATAATAAATATTTATTAAATTTGAGGGGATAAAATGATAATAATTTATTTTTTAGGGGTAAAATAAAAATAACTCTATATTAAAATGATGATATAAAAAAAAAAGAAAAAAAGAGAAGGAATAGAAGAGGTCCATCAATGAAAAGTCCAAATGCTTACGTAGTATATCCTAACGTGCCTACCTTCCTATTGGCTGGCCGTCACCAACGCATCCTTCTTCTTCTTTCTGTCGCATCCTGGAATTCCACTTCGACCGGCCATTGGCCAAAGTCCCAGCCACCTGATTATTTTATTTATCTTAGTTACTTTAGTAAAGTCTCTGGTTGACAAATACCGGCCATTTCTCTATCTTTCTCGGTGTGGTACTGTCATTTCGTATCATCATACAGTGGTCATCATGAATCAACATAACCAGCATCAAGCTCCAGGTTTCTGCAAATCCCTTCTTGTTATTCTTATTTACTTTAATTTGCTGTTAATCATGAAAATAGAAGAAGAAATTAGTTAAGGATCTAGTGATTGACTAACGAATTATTGCCCTATCTGGGTAGGATACTTCATTAGTTCATGTGTCAATTAATCTTAGACTCAAATCTCTTCATCATCAATATATACATAAATAAAAAAAATAAGCTTTAAAAATTAAAATGTTTTGATATAATTTTTTTTAAATAATTTATAATTTTAACTCCACTAACGATTTATCTTTTGAGTTCAATTGGGTTAAGTTGATTTGTGCTAAACTAGACTGATATTAATCAAAGTTTTATATGATGAATACATAATTAATATATGCAGAAGCAGCAGTGATGGCATATCCAGCTGCAGATCATGTAGCAGCAGCAGCAACACCAGCTGGATATCCAACCATGGAAGTTGCAAGCTATCCCCAAAATTCATCACATGTTGTGGAAACCAAAAGCAAAGGTGAAGGCTTCTGGAAAGGATGGTAGGTGCATGTCTTGAGGTTAATTTATTATCATATTCAAATTTGTTTCAATGAAAATTTTGATCAGTTTGAGATCGAGTTCGAGCACACACACATATATATATATATATATATATATATATAGCTTCACTCTAGTAGTAAAGTGAAACTCCACCTCCACTAAAATAAGAACTTCAAAAAGTATTAAGTTCAAGGTTCAGCAGCTTATCTTGAACTTGAAAAAGCATTAAATTACATGCTAAAAGTCCAAGCTTTTGGATTATCCTTGTGAGATATTTCTTGCATGTTCTTTGTTTTCATCGCAAGTACTCTTGTTGTGATGTGCAGTGTTGCTGCAATATGTTGCTGCTGGGTCTTGGAATTCTGCGCTGGCTGTTGATTTTGTTCAGACATTTTAATTTATTATGTCTCATTTTAAATTAATATATATGTTCTCATTAACTTTCTATGGCTGTAAACAAGTATGCTAGCTGAAGCATAAAAGAAACTCATGTCTAAGTACTAGTATTCACACAATATTGTCACAATAAGAAAGGACAATACATCTATATCAGTGTAGTTATTGAATAATTAATAGAGTAAATTACTACTAATCTCCTTTGATTTGGTCCAAGAAACATAAAATTAAAAGTTCTTCATATTTACTCTCTTTATTTCTTTTCATTTGCCGTTTAAGATAAATACATAAGGATTTAGAAAATTAACAAATGGTTTTAATATCAGGAAAAATAATTATATTTTATTAATTGATCCTTTATTAAAAATCAATTTATGTGTGAAGTAATTGAATATTTATTATGATGATAGGGATAAAAGTAAAAAATAAATAAATAAATACAATATTAATTTTTTAAATTAACAGATAAAAAGAATTAAAAACAATTTTTTAAAGAGAGAAATAAAAAAAAAATAGGAGTAGTAAAATATTACGTTGCACACAAGCTCCAACGTAATCGAAGTTATATTTGTCATCTGGAAAAATGTGAACACCAAGACTTCCTTTTTCTCTTGCTTATCTTGATTATATTTTGCCCCAAACACCACAATTTTTCATTAAAACTTGGCTACAACTTAATAAAAGCAAGCAAGCTTTAAAAGAAAAAAAGCAACCAGGAGGAGAATTTCCAGTTATAATATAATTATAATACTTGTTTACTTCCATTCGAAAAATAAAAGTTAATTATAAATTTTATTATTTATTTATCAATTTTGTGGATCTATACATATTAAAAATATAATTTTTTAAATTTTAAGATATCAAAAATTATAAAAATTAATCCCCCACTTTTTTTTTTTGGCAAAGGATTTGCATGGATTTATTGCAATGAGATTCGATCGGCGCAAGATCACTTACTATCGTGTCATATATATTTAACTACTAACTTACTCCCTTGTGGTCTGGATTTGCTAATTAAAAACATCATTAAATTTTGAGTGATTTAAGGTTTTTATCTTTAAAAGATATCAATTTTTAATTTTATTTTTTTAAAAATAAACTTTCTCAATTTCATCATTTAATGTAAAATTTGAATTAATTGGATTATATCATTAATTATTTATTAAATTAATAATAGAAAAAATTGACATGATTTAATAAAATTGCTATATATATATATTAAAACATGACATGAAAAATTAGATGAATTAAAAACTTCTAATTTAAATAACCAAACTTTGGATCTATAAAAAAAAAATAGACTGAGAAAACTCTCATTTCATAGATTCTCCTTTTTTTTTTCCCCATTTTCAACTAGCAAATTAAAGTGCATGAAAAAAATCCTCTTTTTTTAGGGGTTTTGCTTTTTCAAAAGAATTAATTCATTGAAAATTTGGAAAAAAAAACATAAAAACACATAGGATCACTAATTTTTATTTATTGTTAAAAATTAGAAATAAAAAGAAATTAATAATAACTTTTACAGTCATGTTAATCCCTCAAATACACTGATTAAGAAGTGAAGTGTTTAACCACGTTGAAAATATTAAATATTTAAAATTTCATATATTTATTTAATTTATAATAAATTAAAAATAAATTAAATAAAAACATATGAAATTATAGAAATTTTGTATTTTTAATATCATTAAATATTTTATAGTCAGTGCCCTTATAACAAATGCCTGAGTTTTAATCCAAGGTGAAAATAAAATATAGGAATACAATATTGTTAAAGTGTGTGAGAATAATAAGGTTTAATTTTTTTTTTATAAAAAATGAGAATAAAAATGAAAAATAAGATGTGCGAGCAATATGACTAAAAAATCACTAGGTATTAAAGGCCACAAAAATCAATTGAACAATGTATTTTTTTTTTCTTTTCATGTATTTGTAAGATTTGAGACTATTAGTACTTCTATTTACCTGTTCATATTCTTTTTTACTAAAAACTTCTTGAACTATTAGGATTTTTGTTTAGAAGTATTTTCAAATATTTGTATTTTATTATTTTTTAAAAATAATCTTAAAAATTATTTTTTTAGAACAAAAGAACATAAAATTTATTTGAATGTAAATTTTAAGAATAATTTTTTGAATATAAAAGAGTAGAAAACTCGTTTAGAAAAAATGCTTCAGGAGCAGTTTTAAGAACAAAATAAAAAATAAAAAACTTGTTTGGTTGCAATAAAATAATTTTTTTTTGTTTTCAATTAGTGACAAATTTTATATATTTAAATAATGTATATGAGATATCTTTATAAACTATTTAAATAATGCATATGAGATATGTTTAAATAGTGCGTATGACAAGTTTTTTTTTTAATTAGTGACAAGTTTTATATGTTTAATTTTTTTTATAATCACTACTATTTAGATAATTTTTTCTTTTTCTTTTTTTTCCCTTTTTCCTTCTTTTTTTTTTCTTTCTTTTTCCTTTTTTTCTTCTTTTGGCATAATGCCATTTTCCTCTTTCTCTCTCCCTGAATACCTGGCCTTTGCTTCTTCCTTTCTTTTCTCCAATGCCAGAGCTTCTACTACTCCTCCAACTGTCTTTTTTTTCCTTCTTCATCACAGATCGCTGCTCAGCTCATCTTCTTCAATTACTATCATTGTTTCTTCCTGTCCAAGCTTTGCTTCTACCTTCTGTCTTTGGTTTGCAAGTGGTTTGTTATTCATTTTCTTCCTTCACACCGATTTGTTTCATGTCGAACTGGTTCTGCATTCTTCACACTACTTGCTTTGCTTATACTACTTTGTTCTTTGCTTTTCAGATTGCTCGAGCTTGCCTCTTGATCATTTCATTTCTTCTTCGGTCAGTCAATCCGTTCTGCCCTTCTCGGCCATTGCTCTACTTCAACTTTTCCAGCCATAACCACTTCTTCTCCAGCCGAGCAGTGTTTGTTTTCTCTGGTGGCTGCTGAGCCTTTCCCCTTTCAGTCTCACCTTCTCTGGCTATAGTATTATTTACAACTTTATCATTGATGAAAATAATATTCTCCTTATTTTTGAAAAAATCTGAAAATAGTTTTACACAAAAATAAGGAAAATACCTAAATGGTGTTTCGTAAAAATTATTTTTTGAGTTACACTTTTACAAAATAATTTTTTAAAAATAATTTATAAAAACAACATGACAAATAGATTTTTTTGTTTTTGTAGAACAAAAAAAAACAAAAAAATCACTTTATTTATAAAAACACAGAACTCTGGATTTATTTTTGTAATTCTATATATTTTTATGGTTTTCTTAGGTATCCAATAAGTTAATTATTTTGAAGAAACAAACCCCTCAAAAAGAAAAAAGAGATTTTTTTTATGTGTTTTATTTTGCTAGTTGAAAAGGAAAAAAAAAAAGAGAGTCCATGAGATGAGAGTGTTTTGAGTCCAGTTCTTTTTTATATAGATCTAGGATTAGTTAATTTAAATTAAGAAATTTTTAATTTTTCTAATTTTTTATGTCATATTTTAACATACAGGTAGCAATTTTATTAAGTCATGTCAGCTTTTTTCGTTACTAATTTAATGGATAATTAACAGTATGATCTAATTAATTTATATTAAAATATTGAATGATAAAAATAAGAAAGTTTATCTTTGAATGATGAAATTGAGAAAGCTAATATCTTTTAAGGATAAAAATGTTAAATTACTCTTAAATTTTAAACAAATAAAGCGTATAGTAATTATGTGCTAATTAACATAATAAATTATAAGACTATGTGCTATCAAGAATTAACCACAAGTCAATAAGTTAATTTTAAGCTTAACTACAAGGAAATTTCATGCAATTTTTGAAGGAAATTTTAAATTTATTTGGACTAATAAAATTATGTGACAACACGAAAAATGCGTATTAAATTAAATAAATGGATTAGAGTTACCTAAATTAAACGAATCTATAATTAGTGTGAATAATAGATAGAGATAAGATCACTTTTCCTGAAAATCCTGATAGTTGGGAGAGCACACTGATAGCACAATGATGGAATTTGTGTATCTTAATCAAGGTTTTAGGACTAGGAACCCATCTATATATAGGACAACCTAGGTAGAGTCCTACCTATAATAGAAATCTAACTCAGTATCCAATTTAGGTTATAATACTCAGTAGAGCTCATATATGTCACTTTTAATACCCTTAATTATTTTGAAATTATTTTAATAATTTATAAATTATGTAAGTATAAATTTAAAGGAAATTCCATCAACCTCTCATCTATACTAAATAATTCATAAGTTGTGGCCACCTTAAGTAATGTCAAAATAATTCTGTTACTATTACACCCATAGGTTTGTTGAAGTCATAAGCATCTAGGTGCATAACATTATACTCGAAAGGATATATTAATATCACACACATTGTATGCTTACATTTCTATGACCAAAACATATAATGTACATAACAAGACACGACAAATGTGACTACATATAAATTTCTACACAATGGTCAAAGTATCCAACTAGATGCCAAACGATAGCAAGACAGGGTCTAAATGTCTCCAATAACATGCTATAATAAGATAATGTGTTTAGAGAATAATATACGACAAAACAAGAATATTTCAATAATTATATCTCGAGATAAACAATATATATAATGTAATTACATCAATTACAATTCTCCTACTAACCTGAAATACTAACAGATTAGTGAAACCCATATTAATTACATGATCATGATACATTCCAACTATTAAACATTTGGTTAGTGGATCTACGAGCATACGATCTATCAAAATATGCTCAATACAAGTAATATGCTTGTGTATCTTCTTTTTTACAAACTGGTACTTTACATCAAAATGCTTTGTGTGGGCAAAGCGTTTATTGTTTAGAGAGAAGTTCACAGTAACAACATTGTCATAGTAAATGGTTATGGCCTTGAAATGCTTTCAACGATATTGAAATCGACAATAAAATTCCTTAACTATGTAGCTTCACAAGTAGTTTCATACCATGCGACATACTCTGCTTCTATAGTGGAGGTTGCTGTAAGTGATTGCTTGATACTTTTCCATGACATAGCTCCTCTTGCCATCAAAAAGATGTATCCAGATGTTGGTTTATGATTATCTAGACAACTTGCAAAATTTGAGTCTGAGTAACCTATAACCATGAGATCTCCTGATCTCCTGTAGGTCAGCATATAATCCTTTGTACCCTGCAAGTACCTTATTACTCTTTTAGCTATAGTGCAATGCCTTTGAGGTACTTGTATATGGAACATTTTTCATATTTTCTCTTTCTTCATCATTTTAAGGACACTTAGATTTTGAAAAGATCTCGCCTTTTTGAATAGGTGAAGAATCATGAGAGCACGTGAACATGCTAAACCTTTTCAGCACTTTCTTGATGTATAAGCACTGAGACAAGCCAAGAAGGCCCAGAGAGCTGTCACAGTGGATCTCAAAGCCGAAAACAAAGGAGGCATTCCCTGGATCTTTCATTTCAAAGTGCTTGGATAACATTTGCTTTATCTCAATCAACATGTTCATATCATTGCTGGCTAGAAGAATATCATTAACATATAGAATCGGAATCACAAAACTACCTACACTTATCATCATGTATATACACTAGTCTATGTCATTCTCATTAAACCTAGGAGAGGTCACTATCTCATCAAATTTGAGATACCATTATCTGGAAGCTTGCTTTAAGCCAAATATGGATTTATTGAGTTTGCACACAAGATGTTCCTTGCCCTTCTCTTGGAAGCCATCTGGCTATTTCATATATACTATTTCTGATAGGTCACTTTAAGAATCTATTTTGATATCCGTCTGATGTAGCTCTATGTTAAAATGAGCTACCAACACCATAACAACTCTGAATGAGTCTTTAGTTGAAATTGGCAAAAAAGTCTTTTTATAGTTAATACCTTTTTTTTCTGAGTGTAGCCTTTGACTACCAATCTGGCCTTGTACCTCTCAACTTGACCTTGAGCATCCCACTTGTTTTTAAAAATGCATGGAGGCTAATTCATCTTCTATCACACTTATCCATTCTAAGGAGTTAGGGCTGAACATAACCTATGAAAAGCTAATGGGATTGATTTCATCATTTACATCAAATTCATGCTTTTGTAGATACACCAAATAGTCGTTAGAAATTGCCACTTTATGAACTATATGGGATCTTCTCAGAGGAATCTCATCAACTAATTCATTTGGTTTAACATTTTCTTATGCTAGTTGCACAGGATCAACTTGTGGATCAATAGAAGATGACTCTATAGGTTGTGGTGGTAGTGGAACTATAACATCCTCTTCTCTAAAGGTAGTGAAGCATGGTACCTAACTCCCACTATTCAACTTATCCTCAAAATAGATGGTCTTGTCTGATTTGATGACTCTACTAGAGTAAGTTGGACAATAGAATCTGCTACCTTTAGAGCCACTACAATAACCAATAAAGAACCCATAAGTGGTTTTAGAATCAAGTTTCTTTATCAAGGGAATGTATGGCTTTACCTCGGCCTTACAACCCCAGACATGAAAATACCTCAAATTGGGCCTTTGACCATTTCATAGTTTATAGGGGGTCTTTGACATTGATTTGCTGAATTTTTGGTTCAGAATGTAAGTATTAGTCTTTAAGCTGTCACCCCATAAAAATTTTGGCAACAAAGAATGCGTGAGCATACATCTCACCATATCCATGAGTGTTCAATTTTTTCTTTCTGTTATGCCATTCTATTCTGGCATTCCAAGCATAATGTAATTGGCTTCAATGCCACACTATTATAGATACCTAGCAAAAGGACCAAGGTTTCTCCCAGTTTTATCATATATGCCATAATACTCACCATTTCTGTCAGAGTTAACACATTTAATTTTCTTTCAATGTTTGAGCTCAACTACAACCTTAAAAGTGTTGAATGCATCTAGTGACTTAGATTTTTTAGTGAACAACTCTATCCATCTAAATCTGGAATAATCATCTATAAAGGTGATGAAATATTGGTAACTATCCATGGTAGTTGGAGTAACAGGTCCACTGATGTTAGTGTGGATCAACTATAGGCATCCAGTTTTCTATTTTTCTTCCCTTTCTTGTCTATGGCAAGGAGTTTTCCTTTTATACAGTTTACACAAGTATCAAAATATGTGAAGTCCAAGTCATTCAGAATCCTTTCTTTTATTAACCTTTGTATCTTCTCTCAGGAAATGTGATCCGAATGCCTATGCCATAACATTGAGGAGCTTTCATCAATTATATTTCTTTTTTTGGGTATTAGAAGATGTTTTTAGAACATTACATTTAGTAGGTAATGACTTTAGTGCATGCTAGATTAAGTAAATTTTACCCAAATCGACATTCATGTTCTTCAACTTGTTATAATAATGGACTAGTTTTGGAATATACTCCTACACTCCAATAACATTATCACATACGATCTTTTAAAGTAATGAGAGGTAGTGACCTTTTTTAGTTTTATCAAGCTTCACAAATTTTTCAGCAATTGATTCAAGAAAAGTCTCAACATTCTTAGATTCGGGTATACTCTATCTAATTGTTTTGTCCATAGTGTACTTCATGGTCATCAAACACACTCAGTTTTGTTGGTCTCGAAAAACTAATGATTTTGCCCTTTTTATAAACATAAAAATATATACTTTTTTAAATTAGATTGGATTCTATTCTGTTTAGTAAAAGCAAAAGTCTTTAAAAAAAAATTTCTTTGAAAGTTTATTGGATAATCAGAATTGAATTGGATACACTGATTAGATGTGATATAGAATTAAGAAACAAGTAGACAATTAAAAATAGATTATATGAGAATGCCACAAAAACAATTTAATGAATTAAATAGTTAAACCAGAAACAATTAATTGCAGTAGAATATAATTGTGTAGAAATATAAATTGCAGAAATGTAAATGACACAAGAATTTTTAAAGTGGTTCAATTTCAATTGAAACTGCAATTGAAGTCTACATCCATTGGATAATTCTCAACTGGATAGTCACTTTTGTTAACAATAACAACATGAATTAACTAGGCTCCTAAATAGCCAATTCATACACAAGAATTAAACTGGACTCTTACTAACTTATTACACATGATTTAGCTAGGCTTTCACTATCTATAGACATAACAATTCTTTTATCTTATATAGATTATGATCAACCTCATAACCTAGAAATACTTTAAGAATTCTTTGCAATATTCAACTAGTTATGATTAACCTTATAACTAAAGAAGATGCAAAACGAAGATTAACTTCTTCCTTTGTATCTCCAATTTCTATTAACCTAGAAATCTCAAATGAAAAACAAGAATTAGGGTAAGAAATACAATATCACAATTTGAGATGAATATCTCAAATATCTAATGTGAATTCTCCTCAATTTTCATTCAAGATCCTTTAAATTAATGAGATATAATGAGGTAGTGATAAATTTGGTAAAGCTCAGTTATCTCTATAATTTTCGCACTTAATGAAATGTAAACTAATTTGTAATGAATGTGTTTGAAATGAGGTTAGGGGTATTTATAGTTGTTGTAACTGACATTTGAAAAATAACTAATTTTAGTCTGTGAATCGATTCATGAATTGGTTCAAAGCAGTTACTAACTAATGAATCGATTAGTGAATTGATTCGTCCATGAATATCATAAAGAAGTTCATGACTGAATCGATGCATGAATCAAATCATAGTATTATACGAACAGGTCATGAATTGATTACCTAATTAATTCAGGAAAAATCCTAACCTTCGGTAAGAAATATTTTTCAAAACTTTTCTTCATAAATCCATTGCTAAACCGATTTAAATACAGTTTTACAAGATTTTCAGTATGAATCGATTTGTGAATCGATTCATATAGTGAAAAATAGTTTTTATAAAACTTGCACCTATGAAAGATCATTTGAAAACTGTTATGTATATTTTTTGATACTATGTGAAATAGGCTGGCAAAAGGCCAGTAGACAAGTCCAACTGGTGGAAGGCCTAGAATCATTCAGGTTGCTGGTGACCTCATGTGTAAGCTTTAGGTTTCAGCTCTCAGGTCGAGGTCACTAGCTCCCAGCTTTAGCTCGCTAGCTCTTAGCTCCTAGCTCTCAGGTCACAAGATTTAGCTCCCAACTCTCAGCTCTAGATGAGAGCTCTAACACTTCCCTGCCAATATCAATTTGTAGGACTAACCGATAGACACCAACTTACAGGGCCCACCCATAGAAAGCAATTTGCAAAAGCCGATGTACAATTTCCAAAAGCTGATTTGTAGGAGGCCAAATAGTCAAATATATTTATTACTTGATGTAACAGATTTATAACTTGTAAAATTATATTTGTAACTTCTCCATCTCCATAAATAAGGAGGGAGACTCTCTGCAAAGGGAGAAGAGAAGAAGATACTGTAACTTTGCTGAATTTTCTCTAGATTAATAACACTAATGTGGACGTAAGGACCGGTGCTACCCAATTTTGGCCGAACCACGTTAAAAAGCTCTTCTGACCTTTGTTGTTCTTCCTCTGATCTTTTTATTTATCTATTTTTTACATCTATTTGATACTCACACAACCAGATTGCAGCTTAGGGGTTCAAGAACTGTTCAAGTTGGCTGAAATTTGGGCTTACCAAATTTTACCATCAACAAAAACTTAGTTTGAAAAATATTTTATTTTAACTCACTTCAAGTGATTTATTTCTACCTCAATATTACTATTTTAAGAAATTTGCTTGAATTAAATTAGATTAGAATTCACTTACAAAATTTCCTAGTAAAAAATAAAAGAATTACTAAAGACTAATGTGAATCTTTTGAATCACATACTTTGATATTGCAAAACAAACAATAAACTCTAAAACATATTGCTAGATTCAAAATTGTTTTCAACATCGAAACTAGAGAAATTAAGATAGCAAAGCAATCACACTAGCTAGGTTAATAATCTCAAATGCTAACAATCTCCTTAGTGAGGCTAACAATGCTAACAATTTTGAGTATATCCATTTCTCATGTTTTGCTTTCAAATTAGCACTTGAATTTACATCTATGACATGTTCTTGTTCTTGAAGTGCCAAATTAAGATTGGTGATTACTAGGTATAACTTTAATAACTCTACCCAATTCTCGTAACTCTTCTTATTCAGTATCTTTATGAAAGTTAATTGCATAGGAAAAGAAGCTAAGGAATATTATTGACACATTAACGCATGTAAAAACTTTACTTATATTTTCCTTAAATATTCACTATGTGATTATTCACAGTATTACATTATAAGATCTATTACCAAAAGAGTATTTAAGACGTTGTAATATAATACAAGAATTAGACATTACATTCTTGGAACCTAACTTTGAAGGGAATTTAAAATTCTAAGAACATGATATTTAACCCTATACTCACACTATTGCTAAGAAACCATATTAAAAATATCATACTGAAGGGTATGTAATATAATTAATACAATACTCTCCTGAATACTACACAAAATTATTTCATTTTAAAAAAATTTTATGTTACCGATGCCCCAAAAGTTGAGAACACAATTACACAAAATTTAATGGTATAATATGAATCATAAATAATTCTTATAATAATATTTCATATTGATCAAAGTTAACAACATCTAAATATCATCAAATAACTCCATAAAAATTACATACTGTAGCTAAAATTGTAGGAATCATATGGTAAAATTTTTGTTCCAAAATAACACTATTTAATTATTAGAAAAATTAGCATAAAAATTAATTAAATAATTTTTATTTTAAAAAAATTTGAAAAAAATATTCTTAAATACTGCCTTGGAGAGTGGAGACCAATGGTGAAAAAATCATCGCAAAAAATTACCAAAAAGGCAGCGCGTGATCCACACATGCATTGCATGCGCATGGCCAAGAACAAATGAGGTTGTCTTCGATGTCTCGTCAGGTCTGCAACTTGGATCATCTAACCAGGTTTAGACTTGGCAATAGTCCAGTTAAAAAAAAAAAATTTTAAGTCATTTTTCATATGCAATTTTGATTGGGTTCTTTTCCTCTCTTAATTTCCTACTCAGTCCACTCAAATTCTGATTCAAAATTGAAGTTTTCATTAATAAAAATAATAAAAAAATTTAGTAAGGAATCTACAATATAACTCTAGTTTCAAAAACAATTTTAATATAATTCAAATTTTGATTCAAAATTGAAGTTTCATTAACAAAAATAATCAAAAAATTTAGTAATGAAATCGCAATATAACTCTAGTATTAAAAACATTTTCAACATAAATTTTATTAAAGTGAGCTCGATATTCATGCTTGCAATGAATCCTTTCATTGTAATGAGTAAAAACTGAAAAATTTTCAAGAGTTTTACATATTGATCACCTAATATGCCTCTTATTCAAATTTTCTTCATCACTTACATTAGACTCGGACAAATTCAAGTTGATATCTTTAGTTGCATTCATAAGTTTGTGAATTATTCATGTAAAACCATGTGTTAAGTCCCTCATGGTTTGGTTGTTCATTTTTTAGAGACAAGAGCAAAGAATACATAACCATATAACTGTTGAGTAACACATCTCTCAAAATTGAATTAAAGTTGCAAAGAGTAATTGCCATAACATTCTATCATATCTATACTTTAAATAAGTTGCTAATTTTTATTTTACCACCATTACATCTAGGGTAAGAAGGATAAAAATAACAATTTTTCAAAAGAATTTCGATTTTGCGTTGGATAATGTCCAAGCAAGGATAGACTAAAATACAAAATCTCACTTTCTTCCATGTAAAATTTTCATCAATAGTTACAGAAATATTCACAAGCTGAACTAACATTCCCTGATATTATATCCATAAAAATATTAAAAGAAAGTTAAAAAATGAGGAATTAGAAAAAAAAAGATCTATAAATAGTCTAGATCCAAATATAAACCAATTCATCAAATTAGTAAATGGTTCTAAAAAGTATTCCAGAAATGTGAATCGAAATCATCAATTCAATCTTATAATCTCTAGGCAACCATATCAAAATTAAATGCTAAGAATAGATTTGATGATCAAATTTGTCCCATAAAACAATTCAAATCAATCGATGAATAAGATAAGAAATGCTTAACATTTCAATCCTAAAATCATCCAGATCTATCAAAGACAGATCAAAACATTCACCAAGTTAGAAACATGCACAAATTCACAATTAACTTGTGCAATTAGATACAGGGTAGATATCATAAAAATTTTAACTATCTAACTAAGAAAGCTATGATATAAACTAGCATATCATAGCATAATAATTTGATGAATTCTAACTTAATAGCCAATTATATAATTCAGGTAAAAAGATCTATATCTGATCAACATATCATATAATTTTAAGTGGCTCTAATACCAATTGAATGAAATTTTAAATTTAATTGGACTGATAAAATCATGTGACAACATGAAAAGATATAGATTAAATTAAATAGAAAGGGATTATAATTACTTGAATTAAACGAATCCATAATTGGTGTAAAGAACAGATGGAGATGAGATCACTCATCCTAAAAACCTTGATAATTGGGAGAGCACACTATTAGCGCAATGATGAGAGTTGTGTATCTTAATCAGGGTTTCATGAGTAAGAACCCATCCATATATAGGACAAATTGGGTAGGATCCTACCCATCACAGAAATCAAGCCCAGTATCCAATTTATGCTTTAGTATCTAGTAGAGCTCATATATGTCACTTTTAATGCTTTAATATCATTTTAATAATTTATAAATTATGCACTACAACAAAATATTAATTTTCTAAAGTCCTTCCAATAGAAAATTTTCAACGTCAGAAGTCTATCACGATGTTAAAAAATGAAAAATATTTTATAGGAATTTTTGTGGTGTCCAAAAATATAAAAAAAAAATGACATAGCAAGATTCTGATGTCCTTATTCATCGAAAAATGCATACCAATTTTTTTAAAAAAATTTCACAAATTTATTTTTTCATGCATCTTAGGAGACGTTGGAAATGCCATATCACATGATAACATTGCAACTTCTGACATTCTTAGACATCGGAAAGCAAATAAAATAATCAAATTTTTAAAATTTTGAATTTTTAAGACATATCATATTTTACAACATATCTAGACGTTAGAAAAATGCCATGTGGCTTGTTTCTAACAACTACGGACTTCAAAAATCTATCAAATAAAAAAATTTTGATTTTACATCGAGTACTCCCTTTTTCCCATTTCTCTCTACCCTAGACCCCCAACCACCTTGCTGGCTTGTTGCTAGGTTACCGTTGTTTACTATCGGATTGCTGCCATCCATCGCTATTGCCTCCTTCCATTGCCAGGTTGGCTGAAGCTTATTGAATGGATCAGGATCTTACTTGTTTTACTGCTCTCTTACTCCACATTCACTTTTACAAGTACATTGGGCTCATTCTTCTATTTTTTTTTATAGTATCAATTTTTAGCTTATGTAGATATTTTGCTGCTTTGTTGTTAGGTCTCTCTATCTCTCTTTTTATCTTCTGAAAATATGGATGTTGTTAGGGTGATAGCGATTGACGGGTGTTAGCCTTAGAGTAAAATTTTTAAAGAAAAATTGGTTAATCAAATCACTCTAAGCTATATGCTAATTTTGATGTTGAAAAACAAATTTTAAACATTTATCAT
>JANHAO010006240.1:0-21592 GCA_026873985.1 Saraca asoca
AATTTAATGTATTGCTGCGTATTAGTCCCATATGATTTGTCTACGGATATATTGTATACATTCATAGTGATTTATTGTAATATTTATTATGTTATATTTGTAATTGAGTTCTGGATGCTCAGTAGATTATTGTTGTTCAGCCTGGGCCACTGTATGTTTATGTAAATTATTTATCAGGTTCTGACAAAATAAGGCCTTGAGCCACGGTGTCCAATTTATAGAGGAAATTTTGCCGAATTTTCGACAGGAATAAAAGAAAATTAAGGGTCAAAATGTATAGTTAGGCTTGTGGAAAGTCTCCTACGGACAATCTTCTATGCCGATCACGTGACTGGGAATTGGGTCGTGACAGAAAAATTCTAACAAAAATCTCATATCCCAAACTAATAATCTGTTTGGATGGACTTAAAAAAATATTTTTTTAAACAGTAAATTAGAGTTAAAAAAAAAGTCAAATAGTACCTTTTTTGAATTTTTGAAACAGTAAATTAGATCTTCTAAAAAAAGTTAAATTTTAACTTTTTTGTTATTTTTATTTTTTATTTTTTTTTATTTAAAAAAAAAGTAATTTAAAAAAAAAAGCTGAAACAAACGGGCGTTAAATTGATTAGTGATTATAAAATTATTTGGAGATAATTTATTAAAGAAAATTGACCTACAGCAATCATATTTAATTATTCAGAAGACTTATAAGAATAACTCATTCTCTTCATTTGATTAAAGAAGTAATTGTATATAAGGTCTTCGCTCTCTCGTCCTTATAAAAACATTATATTTTTCTTATCTCCAAAATTCACCTTTTTTTTTTCTATTTTGTGGGTATTTAAGGATTAAAGATTTGTGAGTAAGCAATACGGAGTATTTATTTTCCATGAGATGTATTCATTTGATTAAAGAATCATGTCGCTCTTCTTTACTGTTCTTCGGCCCGTATGGCCCACACATGGACAATATTTATTATTAAAAAAAAAAACTAATCTCAGGTCGATATTTTTATATTTGAGTTTCATTTTTAAAATAATAATAATTAAAAAAAGGGGCCAAAGCCCAGGCCACAATTTAACTGCTCTGAAGAAAAAAAGACTCCCGTTGTATCCAGCATTCACGAAAACATGAGTTAAAAATGAGTTTTCTCAAGTACTGATCGCCTTTAATAATAATTAATGTAAAATAATGTAAGAAAAATTTGTAAATGTACGTGTGAAAGCGGTGTGAAAATTAAATTATTGCATAAGAAGATGCGGGGGCACCGAGCCGGACGCCTGGATGTGGTCAAAGTCAACCTGATATCAATTCAACCCCTTATGACGTCATCTGTTACCCAATATCTTTTCCTCTTTCGGTCACGGTCACGTCACTTTTTACGTTACACTTTTTAAACTATACTCTCTTGCATTGCATAATGTATTTAGAATTTTACTTCCACCTTATTTTCCATATAATTCAAACATGCCACACTTAAAATGTAAGCAAATCCACTAGTCTCTCCATTTTTTTTTAATTTTTAAATGTATGTATTAGAATAAAAAAAAAACTATCAAATAATCTTAATTTTGTTTGGTACAATAAAAAATAGAATATTTTGAAACGTTTTTGGTGCTCGAATATTTTTATATTTAATTCAATAAAATAATATAAAAATGATATGAAAGAGAATAGTTAATGATAATAATATTCTTATCATAAAAATAATAAATATTATTTAATTTAATAAATTAAATAGAATATTTTATTAAATAATTTAATATACAAAAAATGAATTTATATTATAAGTAATAAAAAAGTGTCATATTTTAAACTCTATCATCAAAATGTGATTAAAAATTCTATAGTGAAAGCATAATAAATTCCAATTCATTAATTTTTATTTTGTATTAAATAATTTTTATAATAAATCATATACATTTTCTAATTAATATAAAAATATTATATTTTAAATTCTATTATACATATTATAATTAAATAATAAAATTATTTCTGTTTATCAAATAAGGATACTATTGAATTTTATGAAAAGTATATGGGATAATTGTGTAAAAATGTCATTTTAACATTTAAAAGAATGGAATGAAAATTCTATTATTTAATGAAATAGACATGACTATTTTATATTATCAATCAAATAACTTTTCAACCATTTAGTTTTACATTATCATTTTATCAGATTCTATTCCATTCAATCAAAAATACTTAAAATGAAAATAACTCAAAAGTTTGTTTCGTTGACATTATAGAATGAGAATGCACATTCTTTATTATATAATCATTTCATCAAATAATAAAATATTCATTAATTAGGAAAGTGATGCAATGACCATTTCATCAAACCATAGAATAAAATTTTTATATATTTAGCTCCCATGTTTTTCATGAATCTTAATATTACTATTATATTAATAAATAAAAATATAAAGTAAACTTTTTAGTACTTTTAATGTAGGGATATTGTTCTAATTATATTTTGGATAATAAAATTTAAAAGGGTTATTATTATATTATTTATTATAAAAATTATTTAATAAACAATAAAAATTAATGAAATAGAATTTATTATGCTTTTAGTATAGTGAAAGTTTTTAATTATAATTTTGATAATAAAATTTTAAATATGACATCATTTTTATTATTTATCATATAAATATGTTTTTATTATATTCAATTCTTTAATAAAACATTTAATTTTCTCTATTAAAATGAATAAATATTTACTATTTTGTAATAAAATATTACTATTATTTATTATTTTTTTCATTTTATTTTATGCCTCTGTTATTTTATCATATCAAACATAAAAGTAAGATGGAATACCATTTCATTTAAGATTGTAACAAATAAAGTTATAAAATAATTATTTCATTCCATTTTCATTTCTTATCACTTTTCATTCCAAATGAGCATTAAAATAATAGATAAAAAAGAATGTAGTTAGTATCATTTTAATTTGTTTATTAACATGTTCTCCTTTTATTTATAAAATTTATAATGATGGTGTGTGATTTAGTAATTAATGAACAGAATATTTATGTCTTGTATTATATCTATAGCATAGTTTTTAAGTGGAAAGCCAACTTATGCTGGGTCTGGCTTTTGGACTAATTGTGCTTTTTTTTAATATCAAATCAGCGTGCATCCAAAATATATGTATAAAAAGCATCTGATCAGCATGATCTCACTAGTGTTTCGCTTGATTTATATATTATAAATATGGTCAAAAGGCTACCAGCATTACACAAAACATGTCAGGCACTACGTGGTACCTCCGAGTTATTTACAAGTACAACATCAATTTCGTGGGCTGCCCTCACCTGTCTGACCATCAGTCAAATTTATTTTATTATCATTCTGAACTTTTGCTTAAGAAATATTCAATTCTTTGACGATGAAATTAAGTGTTTGACTTTTGTGATAAAAATATGTTTTAATTTTATAGCGCATTTAATTTGGATCAAAATTTTGTAAAGTTACTCAGATTAAGTAAGAGTAATTTTTTTTTAAGGAAATTCTTCAATAATTTTTAGCTAAACATTTTATGTCTAAAATCTGATATGTGCTTTGGAAGACCAGGATCCAATTTTGCAAAAGAACAATAAATGATGAAGTATCAATAAATCCATCAGCCAAAAAAGAAACGCGTTAATCAACCCACTTGTTATGACATACAATACTTCACTTATTATTATGTTCAAACATTTATCTTAATCTTTCTCTCTCCTACGTGTTAAGTTCCCCTAATCCTTATTTTTCTTTTTTCTTTTTTTTTTTTTAACTTTGGTGTTAAGTTTCACTAATCCTTGATTTTCATGGCAAATATTTGGGCACATTTAAAGCGTGACTGAAAGTTGGTGACGATCCTACAATAAAATATGCACATCCTTGTATTCCAACTGGCAATATCCATTCCATCCTACGACATGGCACCAATATGGGCTTCACGCGGCCCTACATAGGAGTTTCGGGACCCACATAGCAAGCCATATTGCACTTTCGGGTGATGTTCGCCGTGGATCCCACACCAACCTCAGAGATTTTCTCGGCGTCCAGTTCCTCAAGAGCGATCGTCATGACATCATCAACTGTTTGGGTGCCTATAATCTTTGTTTTTATCTAGACACTCTTCCCATTTTCATTTTCTCTTCCACAATTTTAAATTAAAATAATCATCATTTTATTTTGCAGTATTCTCTTTTTTTTTATACATACTTAACTACAAAACTTAACAATTAACAATAGTAATCAAAGAACAATTTGGCTAATACTAATCTTAATTAACATTCTTAGCATCATTCCGGGATGAAAAACTTCTAGAAGAATGATCCAAACCGACTTAAACTCTAAAAAGGAACACGAGTTCCACATTATGAGACACTCCTAATTACTCAGATGAGCATTTTGAATATTTCCTAGATAAAAAAACAAAATCTTCACACGCTATGAGAGTTCCCTGTAGCAGAGTCCGATGAATCTCCAGCAAAATCCATCGTCATCATCCACTGGTCAAAATCAGCTTCACTGATCATATCCCAGAAATCACTTTCTTTGTTCTCGATTCCCACCGTTCCCGTCTCCGCCGAGAATCCGCCGTCATTTTCCTGATTCAAATTCTCATTTTCTTGTTCCGCATTTGCTATTGCCGGTTCTTGTTCCGGCTGCGAAGAAGAAGAGGGCATCAACGAGTTATCCTGAAATGGAAAATTGAGCTTAGCTCGGGGCCCACGGAATTCAATAGCAGCTTTATCATAAGCTCTGGCAGCTTCCTCAGCAGTATTGAATGTACCCAACCAAACCCGGGTCGCCCGTCTCGGGTCTCGGATCTCCGCTGCCCATTTCCCCCACGGCCTCTGTCTAACTCCCCTGAACTTCTTCTTGTTCCTAATTTGTTTATTCCCGCCATTTTTCTTGTCCTCTTCCGTGAAAAGTTTACAGCCCAAACAATCATCGAACTTACATTCGCGGCAGGTTTCAGTCGGAACTATCCGGTCAGTGTAACCGAAGCCACTTCCGGATTCGGTGGAGGTAGTGGTTACGGAAGGAGTGGCATAGTCGAATGTTTGCGGTAATTGGAATTCTTGCATAGCGGAAGAGACGGCAATAGAACCTTTGACAACGTCAGTGAGAGCGGCAACGATGACGGAGTGTTCTTGCTCGTTGGTGAGGCGAGTGGGAGTCGGTGGCCAGTGGGAAGGGATGGGTGGAGGTCCGGTGACTTTAGAACGCTTGTTGGGGGATGAAGAAGACATGTTTGGTAGAAAATGGTGTTTTGCGAGTGAAATGAATTACTAAATCTTAGATTTGAATCGGAAGAACGAGGTGGGGGCGGGCATTATATAGGGTCTGGTGGTGACGTGGCAAGCGTTGCCAGCTGTGCACACAGATGACACACGGGGTTGCAGATTCCCGATGGCAGTGAACGTTGGTCACGTGGGTTATATGAGAGAAGAAGTGGAGTCCAGTCACGATATTCCGTCAGACCAGCTGTGTGATGTGGCGAGTCGAGGTTTTGTCAAGAATATACCAAAGTATTCTTAATGCAACTTAAAATTGAGATTTTAGTATTAATATTAATTATTTGTTTAATAAGTGAAAAATACATATTTTAAATTTTAACATCATCAAATTATAATATTAAAATATTTAATGTACCATAATATAATAAATGATAATATAAAATTTAATATTACGATAAAATTTGAAATATTTTTTACATTACTTACACAAAATTAAATTTAATAAATGAAAATATTTTTTGTTAAATTACTGTTTATTATTTGCAGGTGTGTGTCTCTATATATATATTTATATTTATTTTCTGATGTGAGAAACAGTTAGCTGGAACTTAATTTACATAGTTTCGTAACTCCGTCTATCCAAATCCCAACTTTTTACGTTTAAAAATTTGAATCCCACCAGACTTTCTCCACGTCTTCATACATAAATAAATAAATAAATAAATCTGCTTGTGTGTCTATATTTATTTATTTGTGAAGATCATCTGTTTTAATTATTTTTTCTTTCAATGAACAAACTGCACAATTATATCGATAATCATTTTGTATATTTCCCAAAGCTATGAATTAGCGTTCAATCTTTTTGATAATTGGTTAGTTTTGTAAGTCGATTTTTTGTATATTAATAATAAGAAAATTAAAATTAAAATTAAAATTTTTAATAAAATTATCCAAATTCCTTATCATTAAATCATTTTTACTAATTTTTTATAAATCAATCTTTTTAAAAACTATTTCTATATTTTAAATCTACACTCAGTTTCTAGAAAAATAAAAATAAAAATATATTTTAAAAATAAAAAATGTAATTTAATTAAACTAAATTTTAAGCGACCTTCTTTTAAATACATAAAGATATTTATACATGGATAACGAAAGCAACGTCACAAACCAAGTGGGGTAGATGTCTGGAGGACGGCCACATGCGGGAGAGTCTGGTGGGATTCAAACGACTAAATAGACGGAGGTATGAAACTACGGAAAGTTCCAGCTAACTGTTCTTACATCAGAGAACAATAGCCGTCATTGCGTATTTGGGTAATTTGACACATTCAAAGACCAACTGCCAACTGTGTCCTCTGCCTTAAGAACGGTTGTTTCTGTTTCTCTCAATTTGAAAACGACATTATACTCTTCCTTTGACCTGGTCTAACTCAAGACACTCACTTTCAAATAAAAAATATCGGAGTTTTACCCCTTTTATGTGATTTATTTATGTTTTTAGGTGTTAAAATGTATTTATTTATTATTTTTATTATAACCACTTTATTTATTTAATTTTTTTTAAATATAACAAAAAAAAGTATGTGTAATATACATGCTTTAAAATTATCTCTATTTTTTTTTTAAATCAAACTTAGTTTAAAATTTTTTTAAAAATAATTCAGAAATATTTAGCTCTAAAAAAATTTTTAACTCTAAAATTTGTCAAAGCAGCTGATGAGTGTATAATTATGAAATGTTTTTGTTAAAATTATTTTTACAGATGTCTAATTATGACATGTTTTTAGTATGTTTTGCAAGATTTTAAAAATCCTTCGAAGTCCATTTGAAATTGCAACCATAAAGTACTTTTATTGTGATTTTTGTTTTAAAGAGAAATCTTTACTGGTTGATTTTCAGAAATGATGTACGTATGTATACTTCACTCAAACAGGATTATTTACTACCTATAAATGCAGGCGGTTTACATTGCCTCGACTAATTTTAGAATATGGATTTTGTTTAGGATTTAAATTTTTCATTTATTTTTAAAAATCAATTTCAACTTAAATTGAATTTTAAAAAATTAAGAATAATTTGAATTATGTACATGTTCTTTTCATTATATTTTGAATAAAAAAATTATAAAATGAACAAAATATTATTGGTAGAAATTACAAACTGATGAATTTCAATATATAGAAATATAGATAAGTTAAGTGGGAAAAAAAAAAGACAAAATCATAAATAGGTAAACTATAATGTTGCCACAAATCAATGAATGTTACTTACATACAAAATAATGACTGCTGTTCCTCAAGTCAAGCTTGTTCAAAACCTCGATTCTTTTAATGATGTAACTTAGTCATTGTTTTTGGAACTTGCTTCTTCAATGTTTTTCCAGCTTCAACTTAAATTATAATGTAAATGTGTTCAATGACTTATAACTCTTTCTAGTATTTTTTTTTAAAAAAAAAAATCTCCAATTTTCTCTTCTAGTCAAATTTTAAAATTTAATCTCATCTTATTTAAACTTCCCGAGCACATTTACACTACTTCACCGTATACAAATCAAAGACAAGTAATTAATAGAGGATTAACTTTTACAAAACAATTATAACCTAAAGCAATATGTATAACTTTATACAAGAATGCAATATAAGGAATTTTTTTTTTAATAACATCATGGAGAAGGAAATAAAAAAGACAAACGAGTTAAAAGAACAAAAGTTTAATGAAGCATGACAGTGAGATTCTTAATGTGATAGAGTATTTAAAAAAAAAAAAAAAACTGCTTTCATCACACCTTTTTAATCCAATCGCAAAAAGTTTAGGAAAAGGTTGGGGTAAAAAAGGAGGAAAAACTAGGAAAGGTTACCATTACGGCGCAGTCTGTGAATTTGCAAGCACATGAGCTGCTTAGATTTCAAATTTCATCATTATTCTTTTGTAATAATCATTGCAGTTAGTTTTTAAAATGCCATTATGAAACTAATTCCTCATAATCTTGTACTGCTAATAAGAGTGCCAACTCCACTAATTCGTTTATAATATGTAATCACTAATTCTGGACAAAGGGCCCGTTTGAAAAAATAACTTAATTAAACACTTATATCTATAAGTTTTAATAAGTTTTTTCTGATAAGCTTCTCCATGAAGCTTATTGAAATAAGTTTAAATGGACTTATTGAAAGATCATAAGTTATTTTCATAAATTTAAATAAACACCTAAATTTTTTATCTAAAGTGCTTATATTATAAAATAAACTCAAATACAAACTGTAGATAAGCTCCCCCAAACGCACTCAAAATTCCATCTAATTAGCTTGATATTCCAAGAAATGAGATAGAGAACTTTTTATTCGGTAATCTATATACAAATACAATAGCTTCTTGTGAGGCCAACGCTTCAGAGTTCAGAGAAAGGAAAAAAAAAAAAAGGAAAGATAAGCGTTTCTTTGTAAAAATCGGATAAAATTGGAACTTGGAAAGAGGCTGCTTTATTGAGAGGAAATTATGTAGATCCACTTTGATTGGAAAATGAAAGAAGAATAATTTCAGGACCCGATGTTTTCAATTTCATTCTTCTCATATTTCTCAACAAATCCCCTCTTTTAGAAGCCACAAAGCATGCTCAATTTTAAGAGTTGTGAAATCAGTCTAGTCTGTCTAAGCAGAAAAAGCTCTGGCAACCTGTTTTACAGGGTTCAAGTTTAAATCGATAGAAATTCCAGGTAGTGGCACGCAAACAGCAATCAACAAAGGCATAATGAGAATGAAACCAACTCCAGATAGTCTGTGAAGTACAGCTTATTGCTCCAATGCGCAATCTTAAGAAGAGGAGTTACAAAGTTTTTTCTCTATATATTCTTCTATCCTCTATTTTTCATTCCACCCTAGCTAACCTAAACGGGTTTCTTTGAAGAAAACAATTATACAGGAATGCCTATCATTTATACAGCAAAAAATATATCGAGCAGATGATGCCTGAAGGTTCTCCTGCCATTGTTTACTCAGCAATCGATAAAAGTTCTGAAACTAAAGAAGTTCGTCAGCCTTCTTAAATTGGCTGTATTTACCAACCGATATCTGAGAAATCTACAACTACGCAAAAATCAGACTCCGCAGAGCTAACATCACCATTCACGTGCAAAAGACAAAGAATACTTGGGCACAATTCTCCCCCTTCTAGTCGTCATCATCTGAATCTGTACAAAATAGAGAACTGCTCCATCAACAAAAGTAAAGATTCACCTAAGATGTCAAGTACCAGAAAACAATAAACATGCAACAGTATAGGACTTCGTTATTGTACAGAAAAGTAGATGCTGGGAGGAACTAAACACTGTTTTTTGTTGTATGGACCCATGGGGTCTTTAAATTCTGTGTAATGTTTTTATACTTCACTTTCAATCAACTTCTCCTTCACAATTTTCAAAGAGGGCAAATAAATTCAGGGGAAGAGATCTAGACGGTGAACTGATCTGAAGATAAAATTCAGGTAAATAGAGATTTATGCATTTGGCATACCTGATCTTATATCCTCACCAACTTGTCCTCTATTATTTAGCTGTCTTTTGATCATTTTGCATATGAGTAGCCACCAGTATATATGGAACACAAGTAGCATTAGAAGCAATGTATTAAAGATATAATACATTGTCATGTGATAAATCACTGACAGGTTCAGAAACTCACGAATATTGTAGCTGGAAACGCAATAATGTGAAAAATTGATTAAAAACACACCTCCATAAGTGAAACAGTGAAATTAATTCTCTAAAGATCGAAGGCAAACCTTGAGGCTCTAATCACCCAAAAAGGATAAAAGATTAGACGTAGTATGAGCCATGAAATGGCAAAACATCCAAAGAACACACTTGCGGCAAACTCTTTGCCAGAATATTTGCAAAGTTTGGCAGCTTCCATGAATACATCACTAGCATCATGCAGGGCAAGGATTATGGAGCCAATCCTGAAAAAGCTGTAAATACAGCAACTGTAACTTAGTTTATCCAGAATCTCATTATAATGTAATAGCAGTTGATATTTTGCAGATATTAATCAGTCTATTCTTCATAGGAAAACCTGGGGAAACAGAAGAGATGCACAATTGCCGAAAAGGAAAATCTCCAAAAATATTTAGCAGCCAAACATTTACCGGTTCTATTTCCATGTTCTAAACACAGGCTGACAGTTAGAGCCAAATCTAAAAACTAGTCATTGACAAGGAATAGATGTATGGCATCAACCAAAAATAGCAATATTACCATTAAACACGGTGGACACAAATGCAATAGCTGCAGCTATTGTAGAAAACTAAAAAGTAAACCTTCAGGATAAATGTCCTAATATAACTAAGGGCATCCAGAAGTCTCAGAAATGAAAAGGCTGTTTAACATATTATAGCAACAATGAGCTGTGTGCCACAAGTATACCATGGCCAATTAACAAATTTATAAAAAGACTTATCCTAAAATCAAAATAAACTCTCCAAAAGACAGAGAGAAAGAGATATGCAAAAAATATGTAAAATCAGTCAAGAAACTGAGGAGGAAGAAAGAAAGGGACAAAACTTCTGGAAACTTGGATGGTTGAAGGATATTGCATATCCATTAAATATTTCTAGATTTTAACACAATATATTAGTTTCAAGCACAATATTACCAATTATATATGCTGCTTTATAAGATTAAACAACAATTACCTATCTTCTAATACAAGTTATAGAAGCATTCTAAAGCTGGCTTGAGTTGTGCAGCATGAAAATCAGTAACGGAAAGCTGGAATAGCTGCCATGTATTATGTATGCTTATATAAAAGAAAACAAATCTGCAACCCAAGTCACAACTATGCTTATACAGAAATGGCAAGATAAATTCAACTTCAGAGAAAGATGAGGTTACCTTGCTATATACGAGTACCAAATCAGGATAACAGTAACTACATGATGAGACATCATCACTGAGAAATCCTTCCTTCGAGTCTCCCATGTGAGAAGAGCAGCAATGCTATAGAGGTAGAACCCACATTGGCACATATAGTAAATCTTCAGGGGAATCCTAGGTTGAGAAATAATATAGCATTTAGAATGCCTACTCATATTAACAGCAAAACCAAGATATGACTACAGTGATCCTCAATTCATTATTTTTTTGTAATTTCAGCCACAAGCATATATTTTAATTCCTAGATCACTAGCCTATCCTTGTCATTGCTCACTACAAGAAAAGGGGATTGCCCTCCTTAAAGCACAACAACTCTCCATATGAGCTCAACATCTACAGATATCAACACCAACCAATAACATTCATCAAGAAGAAGGAAGAAGCTGACTCAACCATATCCTATCAATCCCATAAATTAGATAGATGCATTTGTAAATTCACAAAGAGCAATATATTTCTATGGTTTTGACCACTCCTGTGGTTTCTATAGTTGTTACATAACAACAACAGCCATATCCCATTAGATGGGAATAATTATTCATTTATCTATAGAATTTTTTGTATGGGTTGCTGCTCATCAAACCGAGGTTGTATACAGTCCATCAGGTGAAAGTGGAACAGAAAAATAAGTTTGGGTTGAATTGTATGAAACATTTTAAGAAGTAAAGGAAATTGACAATGAGAATGAAGGACACACAACACAGAGATCAGGTCAAAGAAAGAGGCAGATTCATGTCTTTCAAGATATGGAAAGAAAGTTTTGTATTCACAAGATGGATGTAGTTTGTTATTCCAAAACGTAAATTACTTTAACTCCTGATTTGGCCAGCCTCTGAAGTATAAATTTGTGTCCTTGAACCAGGGTTCCCAGTAGGCAATTTTAAAAATGCATGCTTCAACTGCAGCATAGTAGGTTAGCTTCCACAAAGACTCGGTGCATTTTGCAATCTTTGCTCGTGTAGTCTTGGTAATCTTCAAAGGAACAGTACCACTACTCAGCATTCTGATGGCCAACCTCTGTAAATGAAAAAAAAAAAAAATGAAGGAAAAGCGAAAAATCTTAACTAAGGAAAACTGCTCAGTTGACATTAAGTTCTAATAAAATAAATTCAACAACACAAAAGAAGAAAGATAAAGAAGAGAGGCAGAGCCACTAATTCAATATTCAACAATTCATTGAAAATAGGAATTTGCCCATGTATTTGGAGCTACTACCAACAAGCATTTCTGGGCAACAAAAAGACCATAGAATACAACAGTTCTTGAATGTCAAAAATTTACAAAGACAACTGGCAGATAAGTCTACTCCGCTGGACTACAAACATAAATTCAATATGAACCTATTAAATAACAAGTTCTCTGATATTTGATGGGTAATTGTGAGCAAATGAATGTTTCTAAAGGCACTGTAATTTTTTTTTCTTAAAGAACAGGGAACAGAACAACCAGGACTGAAATAAAGCAGCAGCAAACCACAGGCTAGAGACAACACACAGTGAAAAGGAAATACCAACCCAAACTAACAGCTACTTACAAACAGAATAGCTACTGACAAAACAAATGATAGTGTAACATGAATAAGCAGCACTGTCCAAATGATCATCATGTGCCTGCCCTGTTGGGAGTTTGACTCAAGGTCAAACTCATATACAGCTAATTCCTAGAACTAACACATTAGGAGTCTCAATTTTCTAGAAGTTGACAAATGAATCAGCAAACTAGTAAACACTAATAGTACAGATGACTTTAGAAGCGCAGGTCAACTGAATGAAAAAACACAGCTCAATGGTTCTTGGCATAATAATATTGTATCTTTATATACTTAAACAGAGCTTCATTTTGAGTAAAGCAAATTTTCTAGCAATTTAATATATTGTGGAAAAGTGCTGTTTAAACCATAGCAGAGAAAAGGCACACCTTGTTCCACATTAATCTGGTTTCCAATAGTCTTCATCCAATCTTCGACACGATGCACATATAGAAATATCAACTCAAAACAAGAAAACTCTCAAGGTTACCCTAAAACACTGACAATCAACTCCAAATAATGATCCGTATGCCATCCTTTGAACCATGATTTTCATGATTAATTTTTTATCAGGTGACTAAGTACTGCCATTTTCCTGTATGCATGAAAACAAATCAAACAAAGCACTGATACTCTGGCACAAATGTGTAGCATCCACCATAAACGAAACTTCTCTTTATATTTGCCTCAATCTGAATCAACTATCATTTCAAGAATCCACGTCTAACGAGAATAAGTCCTAGAACGGTATGTGAAAACATATGCCTCAAAGGTTCTGCTCACCTACTATTTTCACTAGTGACACTGAAAAAGATATCCGTATTCTATCCTTTTCACTGTTACTTAAAACAAATACAACGAACCTAAGTGACAATTGAATCTCTATTAGGCCAAACTACTCTCTACAATTAAAACAATCATGAAGCCATAGAAAGGAACACAAAACAGACCAAGAAAATTATATTTCTAAATTCCACTATGATACATCAATTCTGTTTAACTATGTCATGTAAAAGGATGTAGCTCTAGTTCAGACTTCAGAACTATTCCCGCCCCTTCCAGTTTATTATCTTCCTCAACCACCTGTAGCAGACAAGTTCACTTTACGATCCTTAAACTAGGTCAATTTAAAGTATAATAAGATTAATATTCTAACAAAACACTACTGGTCTTCTAGCGATTAATATGTAATCAAAGAATCACAAGCTCAACGTAAAAATTGCAATTGCTTGGATGCCAGAAGAAATGCTATCCACTAAAAGAAAACAAAAGTTAAGTTGAACTACGTGGTTCTTTACTACGAAACTAATTTGAGCTAGGAAAGTGAAGAAAATCAAGAACGCATTACGTCACGCAAAAGAAAGAGCTATGAAGAAGAACCGAGCTACGGCTACTCAACATTCAACATGAAATAAACACATAACGAAAATCAAATAAACGCATTTTAGCATTGAAATATGCAAGAATCTTACGTGAAAGATGTATTTGTCAAACAAGAACCTGGCGACGAAGAAGGCACCGGCAAAGTAGATCGCGACAAAGAAATGCCAACCTTTTGGCGCGGTGTTTTCGCTCCAAAACGAATCCATGCTAGAATCTAAACAGAAGTTTCAGAAAGAAGCTTTCAGTCAAATGTTAGAGTACTTCAAAGAGCAGCACAAAAATCAGCCATTGAAATGCAAGAATTACATGCAATTAGCTTCAAGCGAGAACAATGAGATCTGGTTTTTACCCTAATTTTCAGAGAAATAGGCACAGGGAAAGTTCTGTTAGCTGAATGCGGGGAGAGAACACAAGAAATGAAGGCGGAGGAAGAGTGTGAGAAAGAGAGAAGTTGCAACAGAAATGGAGAGTGACGGAATTAATGAACTACAGAGCTTTATTTAATGAGCGGAATAGCCAGTAGTTCCTGGGATCTTTGAATCTTATTATTTCGATATGCGGTGGGTCCAATTCATCAAGTACACGTGGCTTTAAATTTTTCTCTTGGCCGCATTTTTAAGCTTCGTAGCTTGAACTATGTTTTTTCTTTGGAAACAAAACGGAAATTCCATGTAAGTGGAACTAATAAACGAATCTATGTTAGATTGATGCGAGATTTCAGGGAAAAAACGGAAATTCCACCTCCTAGATTCTTACATCTAATTTAAAATAGATTCGCTAATTAATTTGGTTTTTTCGTTATATTAAGCTTTGGATTTTTATCAATTATGAAATTTTTAGTCATTATTGATGACAAGCAATAGGTGAACACGTGTGCTTAGTGCAAAAAAAGAAGAAGAGTAAGATGAATTAATTCTTTGGAATTAATTCTTCAAAGCTAAGAAGAGTTAAACAAGATAATGCAGTTAATTAAGGACATGTCTAGAGTAACTTGCAAGTGATACTGATATAAGTAGAAAGTATACTGTAAGAAAAGATCAATTTCATTTCAGAAAGTTGTTTAGATACTCATTTCTCAATTTTTTTTTTATAGAGAGTATAAATTTTTAAAAAAATGGATGTAAAATTCTTTTTATTAAAATAGTGATAAAGATTCATGAAATTCAAATTAAAAGATTGTCTTTTTATCTTTTTTTTTTTCTAATTTTTTAAGAAGAATGAGAGAATCTGAATTCAACTCGTTATTTGGTGTATTTCGGGTATTTGTTAGATGAAATACTTCTGATCTAAATAGTAATCGGTAACTCCGCAAACCTTGTGTTTTAATATCGTGACTTGGCAGAAGTGGTCTTTCCTTCCACGCCAGAATGGAAGTGTTGTGTTTAAATAGTTGACCATCTGCATACAACTTTATTAAATCTTTTATGACATCAATAATAACACTATTGTGCTAATATTATATTGTCATCTTTACCCAAAAAAAAAATCGTCACACTTCTAAGCAAAAATAATAGTAATAACGTTAAATCTTAAATCATAAATAAGGTACAAATGAGTGGACTATCATATATTTAAGTTTAACTCCTGATGAGTCAATGAGTTCTGAGTTTAAACTCAAATTTATTCAGCCTGAAAAATTTAAACTCAAGCTTAAGTCTAACTCGAATATGAGCTCAGATGAATTTATATTATCTCATATGAGCATTATGTTATTTAATCCAATTTTTTCATCAAATCCAAAACATTTGAATTCAAGCTTGAGTTTAAATCAAATATAAACTTAGATAAGTTCATACAACCTGACACAAATAATTTGTTATTTTATGTACATTTGAACATTCATAGATAAATTAAGCACTATATCATTTGATATCATTTTACATATTAATATAAGATTTTTCTACACCTATTGAGTCTATCACAAAATACTTATACAACTATTACTTAATATCAACAATTACACTTAGCAAAAAGTAACAAATATTAGAAAACTAATTACTTCAACAAAAGTAATAAGCTTATTCATGCAACCTCAACAATGACTAATGTAATTGAATTTTTTAGGCTTCGGCTCATCTGAAATTGAATTCAAATCAAATTTTTGCATATCAATTTTAAACTACTTACTAATAGCTTAATTCATTTACATCCCCACCCAGAAAGAGTAAAATCATTCTAAACTAAAGTGGGAAATGAAGCTAATCTAAGGAATTATTGGAGTTTTGACCCAAATTTTATTTTTGTAAAATAAGATAATTATCTATTTATATCTTTATCTTATTTAAATTTAAATTTTAATTAGATATATCATAATATTTAATATTACGATCAAGTTAAATTTATTTTTTTAGTAAAAATTTTGGTTTATAAATACTTATATTATATAAGATTTGATAAATAGGGTGAAAGAGAGTTTATTTTTGTGATCTCTTATGGGAGGTTACTTAAGATCCGACAATTAACTCTTATTATTTTGGTGATTATTAAAAGTGAAGAATATATATATATATATATTGTAAAGTATTTTTGGATATATTTGAAATGTGAGTTTGAAAATTATTATATCATTTGTACTCTCTCTTGTTTCTTAATGGAATTTATTTTCCATCTTCGTATATGGAGCAAGCTAAAGCCGAATTACATTAGATATTTGTGTCTTGCAATTTTTACTTCTTTGATATTGAATTATGTTAACATGCACGCTTCTACATCATCTAAATTTCTCAACAAGTGATATGAGAGCCTGGTTTTGCTGAGTTTGAATTTTGATTCATGTTTTACTTGGATTTGTTGATATTTGTTGGTTTAGTATTGCGTTTAATTTGATTAAATAAGTATTGACACATATTTGTTTTAGAGTTTTATATCAAATCCAAATTTTATTTGAATAACATTTTTATTTGTATACATCTGATGATTTTATTAAAAGAAATCTTTATGGAGAAGATAATGCAAATTTGATGCATGAGTTGAGTGCTAGTGTTTTATTGGTGGTGTAGTTTTGAAGATATATATTGTCTGTGGAGAAGATGACTCAAATTTAGTAAAACTACTTGATTTTGTTTTGGAATTACTTGATTCAAAGTTTAAAAACATTTTATATAATGGAATTTGTGTCAGGATGGAGATTGTTGAGATTTTAATTCAAATTTTATTTTTGTAAAATAAAATAATTACTTATTTATATCTTCATTATTTTCAAGTTTGAGTTCTAATTAAATAAGAATTCTAATTAAGTTAGATGTATTCTAGCATCTAATATTGTGATCAAGTTACACTTATTCTTTAATAAGGATTTTTAGTTTATAAATACTTATGTTATATAAGGTTTACTTTAAGAGGACAAGAGAAAGTTTATTTTCCGTAACCCTAACGGAGTTACTTGAGATCTTACATTTATCTTTTACTCTTCTGTGGTAGTCATTGAAAGTAAAGAGTATATACACTATAAAGTATTTTTTTAGATGTAGGTTTGAAGATTATTATATTATTTGTATTCTTTAGTGAAATTTGTTTTCATCTTTGTCCATAAATTAGACTAAAAGTCAAATCACATTAAATATTTATGTTTTGCTATTTACTACTTCTTTGATATTGAATTATGCCAATACACAATCTTCCATATCATAAAAAATTTCTCAACAAATAATATGAAAGCCCAATTTTGCCAGGTTTGGATTTTGATTTGGGTTTTACTTAAATTTGCTGATCTTGATTGATTTTAATAATGTGTTTAGTTTGATTAAAGAAGTATTTATATAGATTAGTTTTGAAATTCTACATAAAGCCCAGATTTCATTTGAACAACTTTGTATATTTCTTATGATTTTGTTGACAAAATTCTTTGTGGAGAAGATGAAGCAAATCTAATGCACTCATAGAGTGTTAGTGCTCCATTAAAGGTGGAGTTTTGAAGGTATTCCTTTTCTATAGAGAAGATTACTCAATTTTAGTAAAACTGCTTAATCTTAATTTGAAACTACTTGATTCAAAGTTTGAAAATTTTCAAATAATGAAATTTATGTCAAGGTAAAAATTGTTAGAACTTTAACTCAAATTTTATTTTTGTAAAATAGGATAATTATCTATCTGTGTCTTTATATTATTTAAGTTTGAATTTTGATTAGATTTATTCTAATATTTAATATTGTGATCAAGTTAAACTTATCATTCAGTAAGAATCTTGGTTTATAAATATTTGTATTATACAAGATTTGATAAATGAGGCGAGAGAAAGTTAATTTTTATAATTTCCTATGGAAGGTTATTTAAGATTCTATAATTAGCTCTTATTTTTTTTATGATTATCGAGAATGAAAAGTATATATATTATAAGATATTTTTTAGTATATTTGAAATGTAAATTTGAGAATTATTATATTATTTGTATTCTTTTTTTATTTTCTTTAGTGAAATTTATTTTTTGTCTTCATCCGTATAATAAGTTAAAAGTTAAATCATATTAAATATCTGTATCTTATCATTTTTATTTCCCTAATTATGAATTATGTCACCACAAACTTCCGTATCACCTAAATTTCCCATCTGGAAGTATGATATACAGTCGGATGCTCCTCATAAAGTTGGTTGTTATTGCTCTACTTTTGAATATTAGTTGAATGGGTCTTTAAATTTATATTGTTTGTTAGATGTAATATATCAAAGGAAATGATGATGGATTCTTATAATTTTCTCATTTTATACCTATGAAACGTTTTGTTCAAATGTGGCTCTGCTCGCTTTAAGCCAACGAGGTTTAAAATAGCTTGTAATATGCATGTAAACACAAAAGGATGTTGATCATGAAGTAGGCTGCACAAACAAAAATTTTCAAGCACAACCGCACTTTAACCCATTAATGTGTGAGCAACTGATAATTTTGAACAAGTGGAATTAATAAATGAAGTCAGTGCAAATAAAATTTTATATAATAGATAACAAATTGTAAAAAAAAAAAAAGAATAAATATTATATTACTCTTAGTTTTTCTTATTTGCATTCATCATAATATGTATGCAATTCTGACACAGGAAAAAGGAACATACAGGCTCCAAATATCTCTTAATATATTATAATTATACAAACATATAGAGGGAATTAGGAATTTTTCATTGGGAATAAGATTTACATACATATAAAATCTTATTGAAAACTATTATTTAAAAAAATTGTAACATTTGTATTTTAATACTCCTTTAATTTCACATATATTAACAAATTAAATATTTTTAATTGGATGATTATACTACTTGAAATTAGTACTACAAGAATATGCACTATTTCCGACGAATTTATTTTGTTGGAAATAAGTATCAAAATTTAAATGATCATCCATTGTCAATCAAATTAAAATTTGTTAAAAAATAAATTTAAAACAAAAAACTCATTAAAAACCTATCATAAAATTTTAATACTTTATTCGTTGTACGACTGAGTTTTTAATGAAAAAATTTGTCAAAAATTTGAAAACACTTAACCCAAGCTTTGTCCTTCCTTCTTTATTTTCTTCTTTTTCTTCCTTCCACACTAGAGTTCTCCTCTTTCTCTTGAGCTTGATTTTTGTATTTTAAAGATAAAATTTATAATTTTAAACCGAATAAATTAATCATGATGATTTATTTAACACTTGAACCGATTGTTTTTATTGATTTGTTGCAATTTTCACATTGTAATTAGTTTTTCTTATCTTAGTGTATATAGTTTCATGTTTAAAATTGTGTAGGAGAGAGGTTAGTAAACATTTTTAATTATTATTTAATTAATTATTGAAATAATTAATTGTTTTGCCATAATAATATGTAAAAGATTTAAGAATTATATTTTGAATTATATTGTAGGATTAATTAGTTAGAAGATATAATTAGTAGTGTTCTTTATCTTGAACTATTATTTTGACTTATGAATTATTTGATTTATTTTATATATTTATCACTATTTATATATTTGATTATCTTTATTTAATTTAATATCATTTTATAAGGTATCAAAGTATAAAAACCAATATGATGAAATATTAATTTTTTAAATTTTAATGCAAAATTTCAAAAATAAAAATAAAAATTTCTTATTCGACAAAAATTTTACAAATGTAATATCTTTAATTTTAGTGAATTTTCTAATGGATTTTTGAATTTTTTTAATTGTTCATACCACTATTAATTATAACAAATTCTTTGAAAAAATATTTACAATAAAAATTTTGGTGGAAAATGATTTCTCACATTGGTTTCTCTGAGGTCCTATTTTTTTATTTTTAATTTTTTAAATTTTTGAAAAAACAATTATAAGGATATTTTATAATATTTTTTTTTAATTTTTGACAAAAATTTTCATAAAAAATAACAAAATGTTTTGTAGTGTTTAAGTACCTGGGTGGTTGGAAGTTAAAGTAAAGTCATAGATTCAAATTGTATCAATAACTTTTTCATGCCATAAAAATAGCTATTATTTAAATTTCTTATTAAAAGATCATTTAACAAATAAAATATAAAAAAATATTTTTTTTTTCATAAACTTGCAAGTTTCTCATACATGCTTATTATTTCAAGTGTTTGATGAAAATAAATCCTTAAATTCAATAGGAAAATCAACAATTTTAAAATTGGTTTGCTGCATTATCGAAACAATTTGTATTGATATATATCCTTCTAATTTTAATAGAAAAAAAATCTTAATTTTAGTAATTTTTATTGAAATTTGTAGTTTTTACATAAAAATAAAAAAAATAAATATTTTTTTTCCAATAATGATTGATGGAGTTGTAATATTTTAAGTATTTTTATTCATAAAATTTTTGTAAAAATATAATTTTATAAAAAAAATTATATATAAAAATTATAACTTTTATTTTAAAATTTCATAAAAACTCATACATGCCAAAGCATTATCATTTAAGGTTATCCAAATTTTAAATGATTTGGTGTTTGCTTTCACTCCATCGTATTTCAAAGATTTAGGGAGTTTTTAGTTTAATTTGTCGAAATAGAAATGGAATAAAATTAAATAAGAAGGAGTTAAGGTAATGGTAACAATTATTTTTTAATTTGTTTAGTTCAATGAGGGAACAGAATTATATTATTTATGATTCTTTTTCTTGTCTTTTGGTTGGATGATAATCAACAATAATGAATAATGGCCATCAATGATGATAAGTGATGGTGATCGATGACCAATAATGGCAAGTGGTGGTAAATAATAGTTAATGATTATAGGTATTAGTAATGGACAGTCAGTGGTAATAGGCATCTATGGATGGTGGTTAATGGGAATTGGTAGTTATGAATGGTGGTTGATGGAAGTAAATAATGGTAGATGATGGTCAGCGATGGGTAACAATGAAATGTGGTGATAAGTGATGGTTAATGACAGGTGGTGGTGATAAACAATGGTTAATGGTGGTAATGGTAGTTGGCAGTGGTTAATGGTGGTGATGCTAGTAGTTGGTGGTAAACATTAAAAAGTGGGTGGTAAGTAATAGTCAATGATAAAAAATAGTGGTGGGTAGTAATTAATGATAATAGTGTTGA
>JANHAO010006241.1:0-21646 GCA_026873985.1 Saraca asoca
TAATTGGATTAATTTCATATGCCTTCAAAGGGTTTGAAGGGTATTTTGGACTTTTATCAATATTTCGGGGGCCTACTGGGTCACATGCATAACGGGGAACGATATGACCAAAGTTTGGACATATTTGATGTTCAAGGACCAAATCGCAATTCGATGAAATTGCTTGGGCCGAAAATGAAGTTTAATGAAACTTCATGGACTAAAGTATAAACTGGAAAATTATTTTACTAAGGCACGAAACGACACCTTTTTGGCCTAAGTTGTGCTGGCCAAAACGTCACCGTTTGGCCTTCTCCCTTTTCCCTTTGCTACTGCATTTTGGTGTGGCAGAGGAATGTAATTGTTGCTGGCTTCTTCGGTGTGAGGCCGGGCGTGAGGGAGAAGAGAGAGAGGCCATGGGCGGTGGAGCTCCATCGTCCGCTCCTTGGTTCGGTGATGTCCGGACGGAAAGAGGAGGAGGAGCCACCGTGTCTTCCCTTTGCTTTGGTTGAATGGTTTGATCAAAGATGGAGAAGTGGACTCCTTTGGGTTCGGTCATGTCCGAACGGAGAAGGGAAGATGAGGTCTGAAAAGTTCCAGTGGTATTCGGCCTGTTCTCGATCCTTTCAGCTTCCAGAGACTTGCTAGCACAAGTAGAGAAGCTGAGGTGGCCTTCTGAGATCTTCTCCAGTGTGGATCTCCGATAGAGGCAGTGCATGTGTGCTGCTTGGTGACTGGAAGATTCAGATGTTTTCACTGTGATTGGAGCTGGATTAAAGGTTAGTCTTACTTCCTTTTACTTTGTATTTGATGTATGTGATACATTGAAGCCTCAAATCAACGAATCCTGGAGTGGGTTTGTTCGGCCATGAGTGTTCTTCCCTTGAAATTTTTTTGAAATTTTCTCCCTCTTGGACCGGGGAAATCCTTTACATAGCCCGCTGAGCAACAAGATTGCTGCGGTGCAACCCACTGAGCAATGCGATTGCTGTAGAGCGACCCATTAAGTAACACGATTGCTGTGGTACGACTATTGTGGCGCAACCTGCCTGAGCGACGAGATTGTTGTTCCACTAAGTAATGAGATTGTTATTCTACTGAGCAACAAGATTGCTGTGGAATTGTTCCACTAAGTAATGAGATTGTTATTCTACTGAGCAACAAGATTGCTGTGGAATTGAGTAACGAGATTATTATGAAATGAAGCAACACAATTGTTGATATAAGCACATTCATATGACCTACCTGAGCAACAAGATTGTTGTTCACTGAGCAATGAGATTGCTGTAGAACTGAGCAACAAGATTGCTAGCAGAAGCAACAAGATTGTTAGCAAAGTTAAACTCATGCCACCCACTGAGCAACAGGATTGATGTAGTGTGGACCACAAGACACAGCTCACATGTGACCTATTACTCGTAGCTCACATGTGACCTATTACTCACAGCCCTCATGGGACTTATTTCTCATAGCTTTTATGCAACCTACTACTAGGCACAACTCTTGTGCGACCTACTTAAGTATTTAACTCATGCTAGCTAAGGTGTAACTCTTATGTGCCCTACTTGGGCACTCTATCCATTATCAGCAGAGGCACTCCAATGCTCAGATTCATTATTAATAAAAAAATATGACTGATTAGTCATCTAAATATTTCATTTAGCTATAATATATAGAATGTCCAACATAACATTCATAAAGAAAGCTCATTCATTGAAAGCCTCACTTAACGTGGTAAATTTACATCAGAAAATTCAAAGTACAAATCAGAATAAGCCTATGGCTATCATATTCTAAAAAGAAGGATCCGAACTCCAACTGGCCGAAGGGTCGATGAGCACACTGGCTCTTTAATCTTCTTCTTGTCGTCTTCCTCAGCTAAAAGCTTTTTCTCAGTTGTCTCACCCTAGCACTGAGAATTTAAAAGAGGTGAAAAAACGTAGCTAGAAAGGTTGAGTTTCACAGCATAGCCATGGGGAGGTTATAAAAAACCATGAGGAGATAATCTAAGAACTGTGCAAGATTTTCCAGAATCGTCAGAGAAGAATTGCCTGTAGAAACTTCCTATATAGCATGCTATGCGCGCCTCATCGGAAAACCAGACCATTAGAAATATAAGGGGCTTAGCTAAGGCACCCATCAGGTCATTCTATGAAAGAGGAAGAAAGGTTTCTCACACCTTCTATAGACCAAATTGGCTTCACCGAAGGATCCAGATGATATCTGACTGTTCTTGATTGAACAATCTAGGAGAAAATAAGGCTGCCACGCCAACGGCTATGAAACATGTATAATAAGAGGTATGGCCTAGCGCAGATGAAGTGAAAGATTTAAGCTTGAAATGACAACACTGTAGACTACAAATAAGGATCTTGCTAACAAACTGCAACTCCTAGTCCGCAAAGCAGACTAAGAGTTGGGGGGCTAATGTTGTGGGTGTTTTTGGACAATGCAAAATAGGTTGGCAAAAGCACAACAAGGGACAAGTCCAGCCAGAAGAGGCATAGATCATCTAAAAACTAAGGTTGCTCACAGAGGCACCAGCTCGCCAGCCGTCATCTCGGGACATAAGACGAGGCCAAGGTAGTAGCCCCGGCTTACTAAAGATAAGCCTCAACTCATATGGTCAGCAGGTCACCCTGCTCGAGCTTGAGTCGTCAAATACAAGCTCAATAATGCTAGTCAAAGGTCAGTATCGACCCTGGGACAAAATCTCAAGCTCATAGATCTCAACTCTAAAGATGAGCTCTAACATTCCCCTAGCCAATATCAACTCTTGGGACTAACCTGTAGACACCAACTTGCAAGGCCCACTCATAAAAATCAGTCTACAGAAGCTGACTTACAAAAGTCCAAATTGTCAACACATTTATTACTTGATGTAACATATTTACAATTCATTAAATTACATTTGTAACCTCCAACCTCTATAAAAGGGGGAGGAATGGATACAATAAGGAGTCCTTTGAATAGATACTATAACTTTGCTAAATTTTCAAGAGAGAAATAAAAATCATTCATGCACGTAGGAATCTAAACAAAGGATTTTAGCTGAACCACGTTAAAAAACCTCTACTGTGTTCTCCCTATTCTTCCCATTCTTCTTTCCTTTTACTTTCTACATTTTTCTAATACATGTATAACCAGATTATAGTTTGGGGGTTACAAGAACTATTTTGATTGACTAAGATTTGAGCTTACCAAATTTTGCTGTCAATAGGTATAGACTGTGTAATCTGGGCTACTGCATTGTGTTACATTATTGTACAGGATGTGATAGGTGTATCCCTTTTGTTTGTATAGGCCTTATGCCCGGATATCTGAAAAATAGGGAAAACTCTATTGGATTTTCAGTAGAAATGTATGTGCATATTTGATTATGCATTAGTGTAATGTGCGTCTTTGGTATGTCATCTTGTATGATTAGGCTTGTAGCGGGTTTTCTAACAGTGATCTTCTACGCTAGTCACGTACCTTGGATGGCGGTATGACATGGAATCTAGGAAAAAAGGTAAAATTTTTCTAGAAACGCAATTAGAATCACAAGTGTGATCACTGTTGAACCACGAGCAGAATTGTGATCAGAATCGCGGGACTCAAATAAAGAATGTTCGATTCGACTCGCAAGGAAGTCAGTTCAAAATGCGAGTCTACTCACTAAAATTGACAAACTTTTAGGGAGTCTGATACTTGTACGTAATTAGGATCATGAGTAGAATCACGAAAACATATTCTTACAAGGTTGATTTGATTTGTAAGGAAAATAACTAGAATTTTAATTTGAATCTCAAGGCACAGGGAGCAATATTTGTTCTGCAGGTGCAAGCATGATCGCAGGTTCAAGCAAAAATGGGCAATTTGAACCGTATGATTCTAGGAAATGAAAAGCCAGCAAAAATAAGGGAAACTCACACAGATTTACACCATCTTATAGGGATTTAGCACAACAATTTCCAAAAATTTAAACTAACACATAACTCAACCTTTCCATTAGAAAACTAACCATTTCAACAATAACTCAACCATTCATAAGCATTTCCATACCAACTCCAAATACCCATTTTTCCTCAACTTGCACCACATTCAAAGGATTTTAAATGATAATAATGTAAAAATTTACAAGAAAGGTAAGAGTTACTCACTTTGACAACTAAACATAGAAAAGTATGACTAATCTCACCAGAACCATCTATACTCTTTAGAAACACAAAAGAAGAGTATATTAGCTTTTAAATTTTTTTTCAAGGATTTCTCTTTTCAATTAAGCTAATATATTTAGATTATGGTTCCATTTAGTAAAAACTAGTTCTATCTAACAGATTCAAGCTCTAAAATATCAAAAAAATTAAATTGATTCATTGGTTGAATAGTGACATAAATAGTGACAGTGAATTTCAAAAATTCATAACTCATTTTTTACTTTATGAATCAACAAAATTTTAGTATCAAATTGAAGAAGAGAAGAATCACCAATAAAAACATGAAAAATTATCATGAAGGAATAAAGGATTACCTGAAAAGAGATAAGGAAAGCTTATAGAGAAAGTAAGTTTGATGAAAAAGAAACTTGGTTGCATGAATTGTAACTAGTTATGGGCTAAAGAAGAAGAAGAAGAAGAAGAAGAAGAAGAAGAAGATTCACACAAAGGCAAAACGGGGAAAAGAAAGTCAACTAAATTCTTGGACTTTTCCCTTTAAAGAACTTTCCTATCTTTTTCACTTTAAATCTAAAATTGACACACTTACCAATTGCCAGCTACCATAAATTCTTAACACAAATTAACTAAGTTATAAACCTTCATAACGATTACAATTTTACATCTACTGGGCACTTGTAGCTTCCGAAAACATGAATTTTGCTCTATAAACTTTAGAATTGGGAATTTTGACCTCCTAAGAATTCCTAAAATTCATATAGTCTATTTCTATTATACTCAAACATTTTGTGACCCTAAATTTTCCATTTCAAAATTCTCAAAACTTCCAAATTTTTCCCAAAAGATCATTTTATTGCCAAAATAAATTTTAGAAATTTTGGGGTATTACATATTATTGGAGGGATTTATTTCAAGGAAAACCTAAATAACTAGATTACATTAAAGATATCTATTTTTTTCTAAAGAAGCTCTTTCTTTGACTAGACTTGATCTAACCAGTTTAGATAGGCTGATGAAGGACTTGGGTAATTCCTAAAAACCTTGATATTATTAGAAACCTCTAGGGTAATAGGAATAAACTTAGATAATAACAAAGGTTTTTGCAAAAACAAAAAAAAAATCATGTTTGGTTTTCCATTGGAAAGAAGACCTAGGTAGAAAATTGGAAGTTCATTCTTGCCAACATCAAATTTAGTAGATGGGATAAATGCCTTAAATTGGAGAATGAAGAGTGTGTCTAAATGAGGATTCGAAACTTTAAAGAATCTAAATGCTTGAGAAGAAGAGTTTGAAGCAGTGTCCATGTTCTAATGAGAAGTAAGGACTGAAGTAGAAAAAGCAAGCACACACGAATGAGCATAAAAGAAATTTGGAGCAATTTGAGAAAGCAAGAGCAAAGTGAATTCTAGATATTTAACAATTCCCTTAAAAGGGAAAGTACAAGTTTCTTTTAAGTGTCTCGAAAAAATGAGAATAAATAGCTTTGATTGTGTGGAGGTATAATTACCATCATTGTTCATTGAAAATCTTGTAAAATTGTTAGAGAACAATTTGGCATGTCATAAGTTGGTCAGATGGTTGGTCGCTGGAATTGCAAGGTAATTGAGCATTTAAGTCAATATCATGAGGGCATTGTTTAGTTTGATATTCAAGTTTCAACTTATAATTTCTGAATGTGTTAAAATTTTAACTTAAAGTCAAACAATTAAACCCTATTAGGGGCCTTTGTTAACCACTTTTTGCAAAATTTTCTAAGCAATTCGATAGTGCACTCAGAGTCAAAATAAAGGTTAATGCAAAAAATCAACAAATGAGCGATTGACAAATGAGAGTGAAGTGAACACATATGATGGACATATGGGAGGCTGTTGCCTTATTTTTAATTTTTGTTCCTTGTATTGTTTCCTTTTAGAGCACATATCCATTTTAATAAAAAATGGTTTTTATAAGTAGTTATTAAAGAAAACTGCTTATGATTCTTATAAATAGGACATTAGTAAACTGAATAAAGATTACTTTTTGATAGTTTAAACCAAAAACTTACTTAAATACATTTTACTATACAATTCAACACTCTACTAATCTTTATAGATTTTTAGAACTTTCTCACTCTTATACTTGCAATTTCATGTATCATTCTATGTTTTTTTTATATAATTCATAAATATATCAAATGAATTTTTTTTTTTTTGTTATTTAAAATTGCATTGCTTTATACAGATTTTTTATAAGGATCAAAATCGCGCATATTTTCTACGGAGAACTCATCTTAAAATCAAACTTTCTAACCTACAAAATGTGACTCAAAACAATAACTAAATGAGAAAACGAAACAAAACAAAAAGACAATCATAAAATATCTTGACCCACTCTTGTTCACGCCCTCTCACTTGTAAGTAACGTGAAAGATTCTAAACTTTACTTATCTGAGTGTGGTAACAAATGAATGAAATTGTTATTTGACGTACATCCAATGAAGATGATTGAAGCCTGCAAGTCTGTTCTTTCTTGCACAATTTCTCTGGGTCTTTCTAACTTAAAATAAGGGTCAAAAGGTGGACCGTCATATTCATTTGGATCCCATATGGACATTTTTCTAATAGCAATACCATTGTATTTATCACCACCCGATTCATTCGTTCCTCTTCTCTCTCTTCATCTCAAACAAGAAGATAGATATAGAGAGTAGCCTCTCATGGCCTCGCCCGCGAACTATCCCGACGAACCATTGACTCCCGCCGGTAGACTCTTCTCTCAGCCTAAAACTAATCAAATAATCCACAGCGTCTTCGGCCTCGAGAACCCCATCGACGTCGATTTGATCAAATCCCTAATCCGCAGCTCCCTCATGCTCCAGCACCCACGCTTCACCAGCCTCATGGTCCGTGACCGTCGAGGTTTCGAGTACTGGCGGCGGACCAAAATCGACCTGGACCGCCACGTATTGGTTATCGACAACCCCGTCTCCGCCGCAGCCAATGACCAATCGGCTATCAACGATTACTTGGCGGAATTATCCATAGATGCTTCTGGGCTCAGCACAGACAAACCCCTTTGGGAAATTCACCTCTTATTAGCACACAAGGGCATAATTATGCGAATTCATCACTCTTTAGGTGATGGAATTTCTCTAATGTCCATGTTTCTTGCAAGCTGTAGGACGGTGAATGATCCAGAAGCTTCGCCGACCATGGCATCGGTGAGTGGAAAGAAAAGCAGTGGAGGAGGGAGATGTTTGGATTGGAGGAGATTGTTGGAGATTGCGGTTACTGTGTGGTTTGGCTTTGTTTTCGTGATTGAGTTCATACTAAGGTGCTTGTTTGTTCGTGACCAAAAAACTGCCATCAGCGGCGGAGCTGGGGTGGAGCTGTGGCCGAGGAAGATTGCTACTGCAAGATTTTTTTTGGAGGACATGAAAGCAGTGAAGAAGGCGGTTGCTAATGCGGTAAGCTTCCTGGTATTGTCCTCTTATTTTTATTTTCTCTATGTAAAAAGGGGGATTTGAGATGGTGCGGATAAAGTAATTCATTTTTGGTTCTTATTTATGTGTTAGCTAATAATGCCTCTTCACTTTTTGGTAGAGAATGACCTGTCAGTGAACTCTAAAACAAGTCACAGGTGGCTGAAAAATTGGGTGCTGAATTTTTTATGACTAATTTACGCACTAAAAGATAAATTGTAGGATATGTACTTTTGTAATTTTTATATGATTTTTTTTCATAATTTTTAAATAAAATTATAAATGTTTATATAAAATATTAAAAATATTTAAAGATTTGATGTAGTTTTGACTTTATAAAATTTAACTTTTATGTATTTGATACAGTAAAAGTTCATATAAAATTATAATATAAAAATATTATTAATTATTACTTAAAAATAATAAACTTAATATTATTTTTATATTTATATTATTTCATAACGTGAATTAAATTGAAAAAAAAACAGAAGGACTTGGAGTCTTGGTCACCGTTATAAATCACTCTTTAAATTTATAATGACTTAAATATAAAGTTTGCATCTTTGATTCTTTGTAATACTTCCAGGTATCAATAATAAGCAAGAATTCAGTGCTTTTAGACATAAAATTGTGTTCTTCTTCTTTCTTTTTTTTTTTTTTTTTATAAGTCATGGTTTTAGAATTAGTTAAAATTGTAATGGTGATCCATAATTGTTTTAACGAATTAATTTCCTTAAAAAAGTTCTTACTGAACTAGTCTCATCTATTTCTTAGAATGATTGAAGTTGAGAAATAACGTAAAATAACTGTTTATCTAAGCAATACCTTTTACACTGTTGTTATATATAATTGTTGGAGGTAATTTTTGTCCATGAAACGTGTTTGCTGGATTAATTTGCTTTGGCTTTGATTAGAGTAATCTGGTTCACATAAAAATAAATAAATTTTTATGAGAAGTTGAATTTTCAAGAAAGTAAGTTATTATATAAATTTTTAAAAAAATATTAAAAAAATAATTTTTTAATCAAAATATTATGTAATTTTTATATTTTATTTTATTAAAAATACATTAAATATAACTTATTTAAAGAACTGAATAAGTACTTTTTCATGTTTTATGAGAAGGATAATTCTTTCATTTTTTGAATTAATGATCAATTTAACAATTTAAATATTTTTTACTTTTCAAAAAATTATATATAGATGAATCTTTCTGTGAACTAAATGACTTCTTATATTTAAACTACTTTATTACTCCTTAAAAATATTCTTAATTTCTCAACATTAGAAGGATAAACATAATTTGATGACACACACATTCTCTTAAAAAATATTTTTATTCCTATTCTAATATTAAAACTTTAGTGTATTGTCTATAATGCTTTGACAAATTAATTAGTTTTTATATTATGATTATGTAGATCACGTAATTAAAGAATAAAAGAATATAAGATAATATTGTTGAGAATCTTAACACTATGATAGCACTAAAAATATTTTTTACTCTTGCCGCAATAAGTGTGTGGCAAAATATTTCGGTATTTAAAAGATTTTATAAATTGTTATGAAATTTTTGATGTAAAAATAAAATTATAATTTTATATAAAACATTATCTTATTTTCATCAAAAGATATAATTTTATATAAAACTTATATGTAATGAATATAAAATAATATATAAACAAACTTTTATTTTCTATACAAAGTTATATTTTTTAATCTGAAAAAAATCACAAAAATCATAAAAATACTGAGCTAAATATATATTTTTTCCATGGATACCAAAATATAATTTACTTGTTTTTTTTTAACTAAAAAGAGTCGAAAAAAAAAGTTCTTTTTCAGTAATGTACACTGGGGTGAGCAGATTCATTTGTACTATGGATCAATACACCACTGTGGACATCTTTTTATCAAAGTCAGTAACTAGTGCAAAAAGAAACTTGCATGTCGTCTGTATTTTTTTTGGGTGCGCAACTTGCATGTTGTCTGCAAATCTTACTTGGTGGGCATTCTGTTCACCTTTAATCTATTTAAATTATGTGGATTAAATTAATTAAAAAAATCACATAATTAAATAAGAGATAAATAATATATGAATATATAATAAAAAATTATGTATTTCCCATAAATTAATCTATTATATACGATTTGAATACATTTAGATTAAAGTTATTTGATTAATTATAAGAATTAAAAGTTCTTGTAGAAATTTTTTTTAAAAGGTCATTTGATTGACAGAAAATTATGTAAAAAAATATAATTTATTGGAAAGTAGCAAATGAATATGTTATTTGATTTATCAATAATTGACAAAATGGAAGAAGCATGACTGCTTAAAAGTTCTGTTTCCTACTAAATGAGGAAGCTGTTTATCTGTTTCCTACTAAATGAGGAAGCTGTTTAACTATCTTTTTATGAGTAAGAAGAATTTTTTATGATAATTTTTAATTTTTATGACTAATTAAATAATTTTGAATATTTTTTAAAAAATTTATATCAAAATTTATTTTTCAAGAGATTCAACTTTTTTATTCAAGAAAGAATAAACAAGCAATTTTTTTCATTTTGTAGGAAGTAAAACTTCATTAGAAATTTTATCTCCTTCATTTTATCAATGATTAACCAAACAACATATTTATTTATTACTTTCAAAAAATATTATATTTTTCATATAATTTTCTCTCAACCAAACGAATTTTAAATCTTTCTTTGCCAAATGCCTCGAGTGATTTCTCCCTCCATCAACCAATCGAACACCTATAGAAATATTTTACAAAATTTCTGGCGTAATCATATTAGGTCATCCAACTGTAATTTGATAACTAAGAATAAAAGGTGTATATAAAAATTTTATGGCGATGTAATATGACTCTTTCTTGCCTCTAGACGCTAGGTACTTGAGGCCAGGGGAGGGAAGGCTATTTTATATTTTGTTTAGGAGAAATTCTGGCATAATACAATTTGGTTAATATAATCAAATAAACTTATTTATGAGTTCTATAAATTTTAATAATAATGAGTTTCATAGAATTAATAAGTATCCCTTTTAAGATTAAATATGTTTTTATATTCTTATATTACAAAAAAATTAAAATCATAATAAAAAAATAAACATAAATTTTGTTTTCATGACTGTGATTTGACAATTTGTGTTGTGTTATTCTGCAGACCATAAATGACGTTTTATTTGCAATTATATCGGCAGGGATATCGAGATACCTGGATTTTCATTCGCAAAATGGTAGTAAGTCATTCAAATCCCAATCCACATCCCCGTTGCGGGATGCAGATAGATTCTTAGTTGTAATCGTTGTTTTACTAAACCAATCATAAAAGCAATATATTATTAAATAGAGAAAAGATAATATATTAATAGATAACAAAAAATTATGGAATAAATCTTTTTTTTTAAATTCAATTTTTTTTTTCAGTTTTATCTTATGAAATATTTTTTTTTTATCAATTTTGCTTTATGAAATGTTAATACATTTTTTCTCCTCTATTTAATTTAATGATTTAATCCTTTTCTTATTAGTTTAGTTCATACAATTTAAATATACTAAATGTAATTAAATCTTTTTCTTTGCTTATTGCATGAGTAAAGAGAGAAATAAACACAACTCTAGGACTTATAATTATGTAGGCCTTGTAGACTATGAGGCCAGTCTTACACTTATGTCTCTCTCTCCATGAGGTAAGAAATTTTTTATTTCAAGAAAAGTCTCATCTATAAATCATACCTTAATGATCAGTTAACATTTCTTGTGCTGTTAGAGCTGCAACGGGGGCTTCAGATAACAGGGCTAGCTATGGTTAATTTAAGAGAACAGCCAGGATTACAGGTCCAGTCTGCCCAAATATGCTTTTGCCTATCTGCTTTTTCTCAATCTCTATTTATGGTTCAAAATGCTTAGAATTTGATGTTGAGGTTGGTTATAAATGACCAATACTGATCAGGATATGTCAAGTTTGATGAGAGGCAATTCAGGAGTAAGGTGGGGTAACAAATTTGGAATGATTATCCTGCCCGTATATTATCACAGAAGTATATATTCCCATCCTCTAGAGTATCTGAAGAGAGCTAAAGCAATGATGGACAGAAAGAAACGAAGTTTGGAGGCCCATTTCTCGTACAGAATTGGACTCTTTCTGATGTCAAATTTTGGAGCAAAGGTAAAAATATGTCAAAATTTTTACATGGTCAGGCATAATGATGTAGAATGATCATGCAGCTGACCCAATTTTATGAGATAAAGCTATAGATAAAGTTGAAAATTTAGACTATCAGCAGATCATTCTGCAAAAGTAACACTGTTATTTATGTGTTGCAGTGGGCTAGTTTGCTTAATTACAGGATTCTTTGTCACACCACCTTTACAATCTCAAATGTGATTGGACCACAAGAGGAGATCATGATTGGAGACAATCCTGTAACTTTCTTAAGAGCAAATAATTCTGCCTTGCCTCATGTATAGCTTCTGAACTCCATTTCCTCGTGACATTCTCAAATTTTGGTGTACAAGATCAAGTTCTTTTTGTATTTATGTTGATTGCTGATGGTTAATAATGCAGGCACTCACATTGAACATGGTGAGCTATGCTGGAATGGCTGACATGCAGGTCCAGGTGGCCAAGGACATAATTCCTGATCCCGAGTTCCTTGCAAAGTGCTTTGAGGATGCATTGCATGAACTGAAGGAGAAGGCTATGACCAGAACCTGACTTTCGGAGAAATTTTAAAAGTTGAATACGACAACCTGTGGTCTTACATACCTTTAAATTGTGGATGAATTTCCTAATACATTCCATGATATACATAAGATTCATTTTCATGATTTGAACAAAACTGATCTTGCAGAGTACATACCAAATGTGAAGATGGAAAACAAGAATCTCATCCTTTATATAAGCAGTTTCTAATATCAAATATCACTAAAACCAACTGATATGTACAACAACAATATATACAACATCAAGCCGAGTCACATATCTCAACTCCAAGCAATCTTTCAATCAATGAAACGGCCAAAGCAATAAGAGCACGCTGTACAAAATTCCAAGTTCAAGCATAACAGGACTAACAGCAAAAGTTGCTTATGAATAATTGCCAACAGAATTTTGGACCTTCAGGTCTTCATTTAGATCACGTCTTGGCTAAGAATTTGGTTCCTTTGCTTCTCCCTTTCCTTTTTCTTAACAGCAGCTTCCTCAGGAAACCAAAAATTCCTTGTTTTTTACTTGTCACAATGGCCTTAGCACTTGTAGCATTGCTGCTTCTATCATTTTGCTCTGAAGCAAGATTTGTTTCTGGAGTTCCTACCTTTATATTAGAATCTTGCAGAGCATTGCCATTATCAGACTGAAGAAGGGGTGGCTTCTGTGCATCTTCCTTAGTTTTATTTTCTTCATTTTGAGCAGACCCTTCAAAATCATCCTCAGCTTGCATTTGACTGCGTAGGGACAAGCGCTTGACCAAGCTCTTGTGAGGTGCATTTGCCATGTTGCTGCTTAAAAGTGCTACTTCACTTGATGAAGCAAGTGCCTTCAGTTGTTTCCCAAGATTTAGGATGGTTTCTTGCCACTCCGCCAACTTTGATGAAGCTTTTGTGATCTCCAAGCCCTGAAATTTTTATGATTATTTGAATTGGAATTAGAGTTACTAACTCTTGTTGCCAGAGTATTATAATTTAAGATATCAAGCTTGCCATCAATGTTTCAATTTTTATAACTTGCATTGAACAACATGCCAACAACTTACAGTATGAAATATCTTTTCCACTTCATATCTGCTGCATGCTGAAGCTTCATTCTTCCTGATACTGTTACATTTACATATTTTAGAGACCCAATCTATTTGCCACAAAAAAAAAAAAAAGACAGAAAAAAGAACAACAGAGGAAAAAGGAGAAAGAAAGTAACCATTACCTTTCTAGCTGGAGTTGAAGCTCTAGACAAGTTGCTTCTAATTCTTCACAAGAGTTATTTTTGTCCTCCAATTCAACTTCTAAGGATGAAAACTTCTGGAAGAAGTCATGCAACTTGGATTGAGCTATTGTAAGCTGAGTGTCAAGATTTTCATTAATGACCTTTTGTTCTTCAATCTGGTGCTCAATTATGCCTTTGGATTGTTTCAATTTCTCCAGTTCTGATTGTAAATCTTTAATGCTCTTTTGTGCTTCTTGAAGCTTTGTCATCAAATTCTGACTCTCTTCAGTGACAGACAGAAATCTTGCTTCCAAGTCCTTCCTTGCAGACTCCATGTTACTTAGATCATCCTTCAATTGTCTGTCTTCTTCTTGGGGATCAGACTGATTAATCCTTTTGTTGGGGAGGACAAACTTATTATGTGGAGAAGCAACTATGGGTGAACAAGAACACTTCTTATCAGACAGACAAATAACATCTGGTTTCAGAGTTGGATCATCAATACCAATTTGATTCTCATTTTCTAAAGAATGACAATGAAAGTGCTTCTTGATCTTATCCCTTGCAATTGAAGCATTCGTTGGGGTGGCACAGTTTTTTATACTCCAGTCAAGTGCAAATGCTATTTCCTCAGCAAACCTTTCAAAATCAGCTCTTCCGTTCAATACATCTTTACATGTATAAACAAGTTGACGCAGAAGAGGATTCAAATCTGAAACTTTCCATTGGAAAACATGAATAAAATATTCTTTAGACGTTTGCTTCTTCTCTGAGCAATCATCCGGACAACTATTACTGTTATACGAGGTAGGAGAAATTTCTTCTATCAGCTTGATAATACTATAAATTGACTTCCTCAGATTAGATTTGCAATTTTGGTTGCCTCTCTCTTCTGAAGTAATAACATCAAAGGAATCAGATTCTCTGGGATGCCTTGACTTTTGAGTTGCATCAAATTTATGGACAGCAGGACGATTTATACAATCCAAAGCGATATGTATGTCCACAAGAAGTTCATCAATGCTACGTTTTGATATTCGCTTCTGCTCCAAAATTGCATTCAGAACAATCTGAAGCCAGTCAAATGATTTCTGAGTTGTAGCATATTTTAATTCGATCTCCTGTTTCCTCTCACCGAAGCCAAGCTCTTGTTCAACTGGAACTAATTCCCTACCAGTTAATTCAGATTGGTTTTCCCTTTTTGGTATATCCACAGAAATAATAGCTCTTTTCTCCATCTCAACAAAATCATCCAGCAAACTCATTTCTTGAACTTCAATGGCCTTTCTGTTGTGTTTGTTTTTAACATCCCCAGTTCTTAAAAGCTCCAGTTCCGAAATAAGAGCATTTGCCCATGATCCAGAAGAGCTAATCCTATCATCACTAGCAATGTCAAACTTTGACATTAATGGAAGTTCGCCTGATGCAGAATAATACATTGCTACCTCCATGGACTTGTCACCTTCAGAAAGCTTTCTAAGCAGAATCTCAGCCTGTGATAATCTGGAAGCTGTTTCAGCATACAAGATCCTTGATGATTCTAACTCAGTATTTTTCTTGGTTAAAATTCTTTTGAAGGCCTTGTTTTCCTCATCTAGATCCTGTAAACGCTTTATCACCAAGCCAATACTCCTGTCAGATAATTCAGGAGAGCTTCTTATAGAACTATTATTATTACAAATCAAATCTCTAGAAGGATTTGACTTTCTTCTTCTCACCATTCCGGGTTCATTCTTCATATTCACCAAACCAGTAGGACTTGGTGACCTTTTCTGCGCCAGCAGACGTAGTTTCTGACACTCAGCTTCTAACTTTGAGACTTTCTGAATAGTCTCCAAATATTGTTTATGTGATGCTTCTGCGTATTGACGACTATATTCCATCTCCTCTTTCCGGATTTCAAGTTCCTTCTCGAGCATGTGGAACTCATATCTCAGGAAAGCATTTTCCTTCTCTGTGGAATCTAATCTAGCCATCAGTGTACTAAATTCTGCATCTGTCTGACGTTTACATTTAAGCAGCTCCCCAATAGATTCCTCTTTGGCTACTAAGGCATTACTGAGACAAGTATTTTCGATACTTAAGATAGCCAGTCTTTTACTTGTTTCTCTCAACTTTTCTTCCAATTCTTTCTGAATTTTCTCATGCTCTCTTGAAATATTTGAAGCATCGTGTAGCATCATTTTTTCCTTTTCTTCTTGAACAAAGCTTAATTTCTGCAAAGAGTCCTGCAATGCTGTATCTGCAGTTGTTACTCTTTCAGTTGCAGATGCCTTTTTCCATGATTCTCCATCTGCATCCTTTTGAAGGGATTTAACTTCTTGTTTTGACTTATCCTTGCCTACGTTTTGATTAAAAATAAAAAATTGAGTTGGATAAGCAAAAACATATTAGAAGTCCAAAATGGAAAAAATGAAAGACAATTTGGAGAGAGCATAGAAGTAACCTCGAGAAGAAGCACAAAAAGAGTCGGAAAAGATGAAGTATAACAATAACATACCTCTAATTTCCTCTTGGGACTTTTCTTCAAGTTTTTCCGATAGCTCATCTTTAGCATGACAATCAAGAATGACTGATGCTAATTTCTCATTGAGACTTTTTGATGATCTTTCCAATCTAGCTTCTTTTTCAGTTGGAAGTTTATGTACCTGATAAAATATGACTGTCAATATATCAACCAGATTTGACATCTGCCTTTGTGAAGTGCAGTTCATCAATCTTAAATTAAAGACATTAGCAGGATTTAAATAAAGCAACACTTATTTTAAGTAAACAGCACCGAGTCTTGCAGGAAATAGAAAAAGTAGAAAGCAAGTGGAGGATATATCAGAGACAGGAAAAAAAATCATCATTGAAATGATGTGTTCTCCAAAGACGAAGTTTTAATTATTACCTCCTCTTCGATGATTCTCGGAGGATTGACAACTTTGTCCATTGCGAAGATTGTCTTCTCCGAAGATCTTTTCCTCCAAAGCCATTGTTTGTGATTCATCATTTTAGGTGCTACAAGAACTATCAGTGAAAGAACCTTCACCAGCTAGTTTCTCTATAAGATGGTCAACATTCCAATTTTAGTAACAAAAAAAATGTACCAATATGAAATAAAGGGAATGCAAGTACAAAATCATGAATCTAAGATTTTGGTTTTAGTCATTTTCAATATGATGATAAACGGAGAACACTCTGTTCATCAATAGTTACTCAGCATTCACATAAACTATTCCAAGCACTTTTTAAGCTCAGCCTTTATATTTGCTTTCTTGGATTCGATCTCCACATAAAATGAAGGTTCAGTAAAGAACGAAGAAATAACAGATTTTCTAATTTATCCATCTCAGAAACAGAATTGGATAATTGATATCCCTGACATGAGTATTCATGGTGGTTCTAAAAGAGTTGATAATCCTAGAACGGATAAGGAAACACTGTTCCCCAAGCTGTTCTACTAGGAAAGTAAATTTTTTTAAAAAAATGTGCTTAAAACTGAAAATCAAAGAGTTACTAACTGTAAATATAAACCAAATTTTACAGAGGCAATTGAATGAAAATTTAAAAACCATATCAACGATGTAGGAAGAAGCAGCAGAACTCTTTTACCCGGACAAAAGGTAGCATCAAGATAGTTAATCAATGAGGCAGTTGAAGGAAGTCCCAGCTCAACCACCAGCAATTACTGCTATACATAAAAAAAATCAGTTCAGCTGACTGCTGTTGGGGGTGACTGAAAATTAAAGAAGAAAATAAAACTCCCAACAGACATCAGCCATAAAATGCTTACAAAGTCACAGCCTCCACCGACAATTGAAGCAAATTTCGGCTATCTATGTAGAGTAAAAGAGAATATGGAAGATGAGAGTTATGAAGGGGACAGTGCTAGCTTTGATAGAGGAGAGTGAGAAAGAAAAAAAGAGAACCACACAGAGAATGAGTAATTAATGAGGTGGGAGAGAAGAAGCCGAAGATATGCTATCAGAGTCACACTCTAGGTACTATGCATACGGACCCACAATTATTACGGATAGATATGCTACGATGATGTTTGTATCTCCTGTTTGTCAACGTGATGCAAACCTCGTCTCGGGTTGCTGACCCACAGTCTGAGTCTCTGGAGAAATTGTTATTTTACTCCTGGAGGCAATTATTTTTACTTCTCCATCAGAGAATAACTTATTAGAGTGTTGGTAGTAAAATAAAAAAACAATAACAATAAAATAGAGTAGAATCCCTCCTGTTTACAGCTAAGAAAAAATTTCTTGAAATCAAAGACATGATGTCAATAGCATATATTTAAGTTGGAAAGGCAGTTACTTAACTAGTTTTTGAAACAGAATTTTATTCAGTCAACCCAGTTGCACTATCAAAGGATTTTGATTGATGTCCTTCCTTTGATTTTGATTTCTTCCACTTTTGTGCCAATTAAACGTGACAATTTAACAGAAATCCAATATCGTGTCATGATCTAGCTGAACTACACATGAAATTTTCTTCAATTTTAATCAGAAATATGCTGTGGAAAACACTTTAATCAGGAAAGATCTACCAGAATATTAGTAATTTACACAAATGCTCTTTCTTTTCCTTGTATCAATTCAATAACAAGAAGAGGAGGAATTGAATTCTTCTGCCTGGGATCTCCAATGAACTGCTTTTCATGATTGTTTACTATTCATGTAATGATGTTTCCTCTCGATCGATTTTCCGGATTTAACGTTTCTTTTGGAAATTTGTCCCTACCTTACATTGAAATAGATCAGCTTTATAAAAAGTGGAGACCAATAATGCAATCTTACTTTTGACTTTGAAACTCTTTAGTCTGGGATGGCAAGATTTACCAAATGAGCCACAATCTAAAAATGAAAATTCTAAGAGTTTGGTGGTTTATTCTTGCTTTAATCATGATTTGCAAGCGTATGAATCTAAAATATCATTGCGGTCGCCAAAAAAAAAAAAAATAGTCCAAAGAAGCTGTGTATACATAGAGGATTGTTAAACTTCAATCTTTTGTACAAAAATATCCAATTTACTTAATGTGACAAATATACCATTCGGGTTAACATTTCAGTATCATTCACCGTCTCTCTCTCTGTTTTTCATTAATTCTCTTTCCGTCTTCTCTCTCTTCTTCGCCAATGTTTTGTTCTCTCTCCGCTGCCATCTCTCTTCTTTTTAAGGTTTCTTCCTTGTATTGTGTTTTGGCTCTTCTTAAGGTCTCCGGTCATTCGTCGAGGGGACTCTCCATGTTACTCCTTCTTTGAAAAAATCTGTATCTCCACTTCTTCTACTGCGTTCTATGATTTTTTGGGAGGGTGTTTGGTAGATAATTTTATATAATTTAAGAAATTTTAGTTGTTTAATCAAGTTAATACTTTATTTTAATGTTTTGATAAATGATTATTTATATTAGTTTTTTTATCCCTAAAAAAGATAAAAGAATTTAACTTTTTTCAATTAGTTATTTGATATTTATAATGTAACAAGATATTATTATTTTTGATCAATTTAATTTCTGACACCCTTATCCTTGATATATAAAAAAATTCTTATAAAAAATATACATAAAATATATTCTATCATAAACTATTTCTTAATTGATTTATATGTAATAAATATATTATTTAATCATTCATCTCTTTTTTCTTACTACTAATTTATAAGAAATAACAATATGAATAATGATAACAATAATAATACTTATTAATATAAAAATTTATTTTTATTAAAATTATCTATTTTTTAATAAAAAAATTATAATAAATTATAACTATTTTTTCTTAAAAAAACTAATAAGGATAATAAATTATAATTCTTTATTTTTTTAAAGGAGATCTAATAAATAATTAATTATTTAAAAAACTAATAAATATCATAAATTATAATTATTTTTCTTAAAGGAAAATCTTATGAATTATGAATTACAATAGCTTTTTTTTTAAAAATTGACAAATAATATTTTAAAATATGAAATATTATTATAGTAAAATAATACTCAAATAAATTATAAAATATACCTATGTTCTTATATGTTATTTTATATATAAATAGCTTGTTATAGGTGTTTTCTGGTACCATGAGAAATGGGTTGGCAAAAGCTCAAGTCCAACCGAAAGGATCTAAGTTATTTAGGTTGTAGAAGACCTCACGTGTAAGCTCCAGCTCACTACTTCAACTAGCTCCAGGTTGCATCCTCAGCCAACTCTAAGTTGCTACCTCAGCTAGCTCCAGGTCACATCCTCAGCCAGCTTTAGGTTGCTGCCTCAACTGACTCTCAGGTCGCATCCTCAGTTAGCTCCCAGACTCAGCATTAAAAGAGAGCTCTAACACTTCCTCAGTCAATATCAACTTGCAAAGTTAATATGCAAAAAGCAGTCTGAGAGGGCCACCCGCAGAAAACAACCTGCAGAAGCCAACTTGTAGGAGTCTAAGATGTCTTTTACATTTATTATTTGATGTAACATACTTACAATTTGTAAAATTACATTAGTATCGCCTGCTTCTATAAATAAGGGGTTAAGCCATTGTATTAGGGGACTCCCGGGGGATATATGCTAAAACTCTATCAAAATGGGGAGGCCATGAACAAACACTTGTATTCTGCAACTTACACTGATAAATGAAATCAACTATGGACGTAGGGATCGGTGCTATCTGATTATGGTCGAACCACGTTAAAAATCCTGTGTTAAGCTATTCTTCTTCTTCTTCTTTTTCTTCTTGCTTTTTGCTTCCATTTACTGCATTTATAGTCAGAATAGCAGTTTGAGGTAAGAAGAACTGTACAGTTGACTGGAGTTTGGCTCAAAACCAAATTTCACTATCAACATTTTGACGCTAAAAGGAGGGCCTCATTTGCATTCTGATTGATTTTCTGTTCAAGTGTGATGGTTCATCAACCATAAGAGACTTCCTCTTAGGAGAAGCAATTGGTGATGCATTCTTAGATTTGGAAATTTCCCCAGCTGCCACAATGGCAAGTAAGTTCATCCCAACATCATCCTTAGGGGGCACAGAAGCACCATACGCCTTCCCAAATCTCGAAACAAAACCTAGTGATGAGCTATCTAGTTTTGGTGTTTCTATTACTTTCTTCAACACCATTCAAAGCTTCATCAACATGACCTTCAACAGAGCCCCTAAAATCATTCAGTGACGACTCAGAACTGGGCTCTTTTAGAACAGCATTTACAGCCAAACCATGCAAATAGTTGGTAGCAAGACAGCATCACAAGCTGAACCATGTAACAACTTGGCTCAATCACGAGCTCATGCAGCAGTAGTGCGGCAACTCGCACGATGATGATACCACGGTAAGCCATACAGACAACAAGCTCATGTTGTCGTGTAGGAGCTGGGTTTGATGACGAGTTTGCATTACCACGCAAAGACCGGGCTCATCCAGTGACCATGCAATCCTGTGTTTGTGTGGAGCTCGAGCATCAACTAGGCAACAATTGAATTCGATGATGGCCTCACACATGGTGACCATGCAATGAGGCTTAGTTTAGTGTTGAATAGAAACAATAGTGTGATGTTAAGGTCACACAGGCAGATTCAGCAACATAACTTGCACTCTTGGGCCATGCATCAATGGTTTGACATTGAGCTCACACATGCAAAGTTACTAGCAGCAGCAACTACATTCTGGACATAAGCATGATGACAAGCTCACACCACCATGCAGCAAGATGGCTCCGAGATGAACTCGCACTGTCATGCAATGCCTCAGGGCGATGGTGAGTTTGCAACAGCCTGCAGTAAGCCCAAGCTCGATGATGAACCCATTCAACCCTCATACAGCACTTGGATTTAGTGTTGAACTCATAACTGACATGCAACAATTGGATCCATTGAGCTCATGCATGACCATGTAATAAGACCAACGAGCTCATGTATCAACCATGTAAGGCTCGGTTTGAACTCGGATACTAACCATGCAACGTAGCTGGGTTCGCACAATAGTGACTAGGATGACGGGTTCATTTGGTGATCGTGCAACATTTCAGTTTAATAGCAAGCCTACAACGTCTCGATCCAATGACGTGTTAGTCGTATATAGGTGCCCTAGAGTCAATTTGATTGGGCTCTATTGCATCTATGACTAAACGGTCTGTGGATTTGGATATTA
>JANHAO010006242.1:0-21608 GCA_026873985.1 Saraca asoca
AATGGAGAAGGACGTGACGCCATGATCGGTTGAACCAGTCTATTAAGCTCATCGAAAGGAGGAGGTGAAGGTGGAGGAAGGAGACGCCGGAGGCTCTTGTATTCACGGCGGACCTGTCGGAGCTGAAGAAGAAGAAGTGGCAGGAGAGAGAGGAGAGAAAGAGAGAGAAGGGAGAGGGAGTTCGGGACAATTCCAGAGAAAGAAAGCCAAGAAATTTAAAGAGAATGAAGTCGGTGGGGTGAAAAAATCTGGGGAATTTTATAATTTAAAATTACTTATTTTGAAAATTACATTTCAACCCCAATATTTTGTTTTATTTTGAAATCTACCCCACCCGAATTTAAAGTTTTTCACTTCAATCGTTGAAAACTTTTCAATTTAGTCTCTTTCATTTTAGATTTTTATTTTAATTTTCTCTTTTTATATTCCTAATTTCCTTCAGACATTACAACCACTTTTCATCTTTACCATTGTTCAACGTTATTATCATCATTGATCACCGTCTAGTACCACACTTCATTATTGATCATCACCCACCATTACTACCACTGTCTATTGTTCCCTACTATTATTGACCATCGAATACTTATCACTATTGATCACTGTCCATTATCACATATTATTATTAATTTTCATCCACCACTATCTACCATCATTAACTATCAGCCACCACTATATATCATCATTGATCATCGCTTATCACTACCTATTGCTATTAATCATTTTCTACTATCACTTATCATCGTTGACTATTATCAATTATTGTTGACCATCACAATAAAAAAATGAATTATAAACAGTATAATTTCATTCTTTGACTAAACAAAATAAATAAAAAAATAATAGTTACTCTTATTTTTACTTCTTCTTATCTGATTTCATTTCCTTTCTATTCCTCTATGTTGAACCAAATATTCCCTAAAGCTCTTACCGCAATTACCAGTTGGATGACTTTCGTATTGACGTCCCAGCCCATCATATTATTTATTTTACCTTTTTCTTTCCCTTAAAATTGGATTTATAGTAGATTCTACATGAGCCAACTTTTAACATTATTGAAACTAATATAAAAATGTGTTCATGTTTAAATTAATGTTAATATTTTGATTTGATATATTTGGCTTGGTTAAAAATGATAAAGCTTGAAATTCAGCTCGATTTCAAAATTTAGTAAACATTACAAACTTAAAAATGGTCAAATCTCAATTCAAACTCAATTTGACTAAAGATTGGTTTGAATTTAATAATAATATTTAGGAAAAACTATTTTGATCTTCCTTGAGATTTAATAAAATTAAGTGAACTTTTTCTCTAATTTCAAAATCTATTTGAACCAATGTTAAAACATACAAAAAAAAAATGATATACTTAAATTAAATTTGAATTTTTTATTGATAAATAATAATAAAATATTATTATAAATTTAAATCAAATAATATAAGATATTACAAATATTTTGATATTAAAGATATACTTTGATTAAGTTAAAATGATTAAAAAAATATTGTACTTATATCAAAATTTAACCTGTTTATTAATCATATTTTATTTATTGAAGTTTAATCAAAATATATCTTTATTCACAAAATACTTAAAGTATAGTTTCATTAATCATATTATACTTATATCAAAATTTAATATTTTTATTAACTTTTTCTTATCATTTTTTAATAAAAATTTAAATTCAAATTTAAGTGTAGCATATTTTTTAATGTTTCAAGGAAAGTTTAAATAAATTTTAAAACTAGAAAGGAAATTCAAATGATTTTATTAAACCTCATGCGAAGTAAATTAAACAATAATAAAAATATTTTTTAAAAAGAGTTATATATTTAATATGGTTATAAATATCATTAAATATTATAAATTCAAAATTATAAAGTTTTTTAATTATATAAACGAACTAACTTTCTTGGTGATGATTGATATAATCTAATTATGAATGAAGTCGAGTCTAGTCAGGCGGGCGAAATCAAACTACCACCTATAATTGTGTTACAAGATAAGCCAACTACTTGTTTGAATAATGTGTGCCAAAGTTAATCTCGAAAAGAATTATTTTTATAAATAAATTTTGTGTTTTAAAATAAAGGATAATATTTTTTTACATGGACATGTTTTCTTTGGAAGTGCGAATAAAAATTATTTTTGGCTGTGAAAAGACTAAAAGACATAAAATATTGCATTAAAATATTAGAAAAAATTAAAATTAAAATAAATTTAATTTGCTTAAAACAAAATAATTACCATTACATCTTTCAATATCTTCTATTATATCAATTCTGCAGAAATTTTTATATGTAAAATTTTAAGTTACAGTCATATAAGTTATTGTCGAATTTTATTACTGAATTGTTATGGTTGAATTTTCTAAAAATATGTAACATCAAGCGTAAGAATTTTCGTAATGGAGCGGATTGATTAGTATAAACTACATTTTAGTGCGCGTGGTGCGTATGAAGTTTGCATTATATTTTACAATAACAACAAGCTCCTTGTTTCCAAGTACTTGTTTGTACAGACGTACAGCTTATAAAATCCTCAATATCCAATTATTGATTAGTAATTGTAATTTTTTTAGAAATATTTGATTATATTTTTAAAATTTTTAATAAATTATAGATAATAATTTTGATTAAATTAAATTATTATTTTTTATTTTGATTGAAATTATAAAAAGAGAAATATTCATATTTAAAATCATATTAATTTCACCTTTTTTTTGTCTTTATTCTAACAATAATAATAAATACTCCATTTTTTCTTTCTTTTTTTTATTGTGATTTTTAAGAATTTAGTGCTAAAAAAATTTTTATGTATTATCTAAACAAAAATAAATTCTATATAATCAATTATAAAAAATATTATCATAAATTTTATATAACCAATTATTAATAATGAATTATGTCTTCTAGTGAATAGAAATATACCAAAGAAGTCTGTTGATACTAAAATCCGGTCAACCAATTGAGTTCAGTGTTACCCCTGACTGCAAGCTAAATATGACGGAAAGTAGTGAAAGAAAGTAGTAAAGAAGACGAAGAAATAACAACACTAGGAGTTTATCGTGGTTTGGCTAAAGTCAGTTTAACCCTTACATCTACGTTGATATTTTATTATGCACTGGAGGGATTAGTTTTATAGAATGTGAATACAGGAATGAAGTTTTCTCTCAGTGTACAGTGCTCACTCTCAATACTGATAGAGTTTCTGCATGTATCTCTATTATCTTATTTGTATGATGACCTCCTCCCTCTATTTATAGAAAGAGGAAGGGTTACAAGTGTAATTTTATAAACAACAAAATGATTACTCCCGTCGTTCCAGGCATTTAATGCTTGGCGTTGGATAATTAATGTTAGGCAAATTATTGTCAGATTTTCGAGAAGCTGATGTGTAAGTTTGGAGGCTAAGCTGTCAGCAGGAAACATGTGCCTTAGGTTGCTGATTGGGTTTCGTAAAGGTATCCATTATTAGTGGGCGAGCTGGAAGTTAAACGAGATGATGGCTCTGGCTAGCTTCGTCATTTGTGCCTGGTCGTCCTTCAAAAGGTTATGGGCTTCTTGTTGAAGGGTCAGAAGTCTATTCAGCGAGATGTGCTCTTCCGTTCGCGGAATTGCAAGAAGTCTTCAGCTCGTACTCGACAATTCGAGGTCCTTGCTCAGTGATCTCAAACTCCGACTTGGGTCTCCTACTAGCCTTGATCGGCCCAAGACATGCTTATGGAAAATTCATATAACATAAGCCCCCTAATTGGGAGTTGCAACAAGTGGTCAAAGTCTTTGTTTGCAATTTGCAAGATGACTCGGTCTTTATGCTTAGTCTGTCATGTTATCATTTCTATCTTTCAGGCTTTTATTCCCCGTGCTTTAGGCCATGCTTTTATTTGTGCATGATCTCAATTGCCAACATGGCAGTCTTTATTATTTTTAGGCCATTCGATTCGGAACAACCGAATGTCTCTTGGACCGTTTGATGAACTCGAGTGAGTTTATAAGGGTTCATGAAGTTCCTCTCTTTTGTGAGGTTATCTGATGGATGCTTTGATCAAGTATTTCATTCCCTTGATAGTTAGGCTTCCGAAGAAGCTTTTCGGGATATGGATAGTTTGTTGCAGAGGTCTCAAAGACATGGATAGTCTGTTGTATGTGACTTCCCTATTTAGCCTCTCCTCTTGGCTTCTGGGATATTTTGTACAAATCTTAGATTATTTCTTCATGGTTCTTTCGTGGAGTTCAACCTTGCTAGCCGTGTTCCTGGTCCCTTTTTAGTTGCTCTGGGTTTAGGGAGTTAGGAAATGATCTGTCGACTAAAGAAGGCTATGAGCAGGAGCAGTCGAGTCTGTTCGTTTCATCTTATAGGAGTTTGCCTCCTAGAAACTGGCTCTTCTTCCCTTTGCAGGATTGTTAACTTTAGGCCTTTGTTTTATCCTTATATATTAATTCTTCTGATGTAAATCTATCTCATTAAAGGAGGTTTTTTAGTGTAACTTTGAGCATCATGTTTCTATTATTTATTTGTTTAAGTCCATAGTATGGACAATTTAATTGGTTGCCATTGGCAACATGATTTACCCTTGCAAAATTATAACTCAACAATTGTTGTGTAAAGTATTCATTGGGATAATTAGCTTCCATTATAAGGAATTTAAGTCAATCAGCTTTAATCAATACACTACCATTTAAAGGATATGTGTCGTATTGTCAATCGATCATGCTGGCTTATGCAAGAATTCTACGTGTGGCTAATGTATTACTTGGATGTGAGGTCTTGAGTTTGTTTGCACAAGAATTTTGTGCCGGAGTAGCACATTTCTTAGATGTGGCTCGCATAAGAATTCTACGTATAGTTAACACATTATTTGGATGCGAGATCTTTATTTCGCCCTCGACTTATGCAAGAATTTTGTGTGTGGCTAGCACATTACTTAGGCGTAAAGTCTGTCCATGTAAGAATTCTGTACGGGACTGGCACATTACTTGGACATAGCTCGCATAAGAATTCTACGTGTGGCTAACACATTAGTTGAACGTGAGATCATTGTTTTGACCCTCGACCTACACAAGAATTCTACATATGGTTAACGCATTACTTAGACACAAGGGCTATCCGTACAAGAATTCTGTGCGGTGCTGGCACATTATTTGGACGTGGCTCGCATAAGAATTCTACATATAGCTAACGCATTACTTGGATGTGTGATCATTATATTGGCCCCGACCTGCGCAAGAATTCTACGTATAGTTAACGCAATACTTGGACGTAAGGTCTGTCGGTGCAAGAATTCTATGTGAGGCTGGTACATTACTTGGATGCGACTGGCGTAAGAAATCTACATGTGGCTAACATATTACTTGAACACGAGATCATTATTTTGGCCCCAACATGCACAAGAATTATATGCATGGTTAATGCATTACTTGGATGCAAGGTCTATCCATGCAAGAATTCTGTGCGGGACTGGCACATTACTTAGACGTAGCTCTCACAAGAATTCTATGTGTAGCTAACGCATTACTTGGACATGAGATCATTGTTTTGGCTAAAGCCCTGATTGATGATGTCCGCCTTTGGGTGGGATCACTTCATCTTGCCTTATTGCACCTTGGGTGCGTGTTTGAGCAAATACTCAGACTATATCAGCCAATTCCTTCACTATATTTTCCAACGCTTTCTGGTGTTGATCAAGTGCCTCTTAGTGCTATTGTCAAGCTTGAATCTCGTCAGTTTCATGGGCTATAGGTTGGTGTTAGACAAAGGAAGCTATGCTGGTATCAGCACCAACCGTGGGAGCAGTTGCATTTTGTTGTTGCATCTGATCTTTAGGTTGGCCAGTGGGAACTCCTGCACTCCTAGTAGCTTTTCCTCTTGCCATTGTGTTTGTAATAGCTAATTAGAGAATCAAAATGAAGAATGTGCAGTAGGGGCCCTTCCTCTAGCCCCAAAATATTGATACCAAAATTCGGTCAACTAGTTAAGTTCAGTGCTATCTCTGACTGCAAGCTAAATATGACGGAAAGCAGTGAAAGAAAGTAGTAAAGAAGAAGAAGAAACAGCAACACCAGGAGTTTATTGTAGTTCGGTTGAAGTTAGTTTGGCCCTTACGTTCACATTCATATTTTATTATGCGTTGGAGGGATTGGTTTTATAGAATGTGAATACAGGAATGAAGTTTTCTCTCAGTGTACAGTGCTCACTTTCAATATTAGCAGAGTTTCTGCATGTATCTCTATTATCTTATTTGTATGGTGACCTCCTCCCTCTATTTATAAAAAAGAGGGGGGTTATAAGTATAATTTTATAAGCAACAAAATGATTACTCCCACCGTTCTGGCTATTTAATGCTTGGCGTTGAATAATTAATACTGGGCAAATCATTGTTGGATTTTTGGGGAGCTAATGTGTAAGTTTGGAGGTTGAGCTATCAGCAAGAAACATGTGCCTTGGGTTACTGATTAGGTTCTGTACAAGTATCCGTTGTTAGTAGGTAAGCTAGAATTTGAATAAGATGATGGCTTTGGCTAGCTTCGTCATTTGTGCCTAATCGTCCTTCAGAAAGTCGTGGGCTTCTCGTTGAGGGGTCGGAAGTCTCTTTAGTGAGATGCGCTTTTCCATTCGCAAAGCTGCGAGATGTCTCCAACTTGTATCCGACAATTTGGGGTCCTCACTCAGCGACCTCGAACTCCGACTTGTGTCTCCACTAGACTAATTGAGCCTCCTACTGAACCTTGACCAACTCAAGACATACTTCCAGAAAATCCATATAACAAAGTCCAAATAAAAAACGAGGTAGTTTTGAATCAAACATTACTATTACACATTGACTAATCAATGTGTAATGTAGAAAAAAGAAAAAAAACAAAAACCATAAAAATTTGATATTAAGCAGGTGTTGTCGGTCAATGCTACAAGGATAAAATAAAGTTACTCTTATCCTATATTACTCTAGTTTCAATTTATTAGTTTATAGTTTAATGTATTATAAAGAGTTAATTTATAATTTATATTATTAATGTTTTTTTATTTATATTAATTTTTTATCAAAATCTAACGAACTTTATTACATATCAATTACATACTATCTAATTTTTAATTTGATCATAATTTTATTTCATCATTCCTAATTTTTCTTTTCACCTAAATTCAAAATTTTAAAAAAATTCTTTTAAATTTTTATAAAGTTTTTTGAATTTCAAATTTAGACAAATAAAAAATTTGAATGATAAGGGTGTAATTATATGTAGTCAAAGTAGGGTTAATTATGTGACTAATATATGATAAAATTTATTAAATTTAAATATAAAATTAATATAGATAGATAAAATATTAATAATATAAATTATATATTAATTCTTTATAGCACATTAAATTATAAATGTATAAATTAAAACTATGTATGTATATGAGTGAAAGTTTTTTTCACCCAACTACTCATCAGCATATGAGTGGGAAGTGTTTGGATCAGGAGCATGCATTTGCTAACCCCCTTATCCAGCCGTAGAATTAATACAAAGAAAATCCGAGTGACATAACAATGTGCAATTGTCTCGGGCGTTGGTGCCCCTAAAATGAGTCCTCTGTGTCGTAGTCTTCGCCTATTTTAAATTACCGATAGCAATTTAAATAAAAGGGCAAGTGGCAGAGATTTCTCAAATCAAAAAGTAGTCAATGACATCAGTAGCCTCTCTCACATGCGTGCGATAAAGTCAGATAGACTTGCCATTATTTAAACGATTAAAATTTATTTTATTTCAGTTCTTCGGAAGAGCGTAGTTGTTTCTTTATGATTGGAGCATCTCAACGACTGTAGCTATCTAATCATCAACAAATTAAAAACTGTCAAGTCACAGTCAGACCGTGATTGGCAATATATATATGTATAGATATAGATAATATTTATAATATAATAATATTCATGAATTTGAGTTTATAACCTCTTATATTGATAATTTGAACTTGACCGAGCTGATGAATATGCAATGGATGGATCTAAATTAAACTTGTTATGAGTTAATTGTCAAATTCATTTTTAAAAATACGTGTGACATTAAATTAATAAATTTTATATTAACATTAATTGAATTTAATTATGCTTAATTTGACATCAAATTATTCATATAATTAATATTTTTGTATATTTTTCTAAATGACAAAATTTTCAAATTATATGATCCTACGTGGACTTATTAATTTAAGAATTAAAATTTTCAAAAATCTTCTACTATGAAATTTCAAAATTATAGAAAAAAATCTTATTTGAGAATCAAATTTCCAAACTCTATTCTTGCAAAACTTAGTTTTCAAATTCATTAAATTTCAATTCTAAATGACACTTAAGGCAGAGAAAAAGCCCGCAATAGAGAAACTTCTTTGGAGAAGAAATCAACAATGGTAGAGAAGGCTCCATTGGTGGAAAAGCCAACGGTTAGAAAGATGTCTAAAATCTGTTGTTGAATTTGATAGTTAAGTTCTATTGTTAAATTTGAGTTTTATTAGTGGATTCAATGGGAACTTTTGTGGAACAGAGAAGCTTTATGGAACAGCAGAGGCTTGGGATTCAGCATAAATGGCCTGAGGAGAGAGAGCTACGACTCTGGATTCAGTATTTTCTTTTTTGAAATTATTCAACTCAGAATTAATTTTGATAGATTTAACAAATATACAAGCTTGTTAGTGAGAGAATTAACAAAAAGATTCTATAGATGTTAGTTTAAAATGTATGACTAATTTGATATCATATTTATCTTTCAGGAATAAATTTAATAATTTGAAATTTGAAATCTAAGAAAATAAATGGAAGTACTAATAGTAAAAGTAATTTGATGTCAATTTAAACAGAATTAGATTCTATTAATATTAGTATAAAATTGAAGATTAATTTAATTTCACATGTATCTTTTTTAAGAATGAACTTGGCCATTATTTCAACTTATTATTTATTGGATTGAGTTTGAGCCCTTGTCTAAATATCCATCTATCAGGTCTTTATGGGCAAAATCGAACCCGGTAGAACAAAACACAGAAACTCTTCCCCTGAAAAATTTTCTCATCGCTCATTGATCTCTGTCAACTTGGGACAACAAAGAAGAAGAGAATAAAGAAAGATCTTGTGAAGGCTGACCCTCATTTGAAATTATTGTATAAGAAAAAAAAGTAATTTATTTAAAATTGAATTCATGTACAACACTCTATGTATGAGTTTCAATTTGATTCATTTCTGTGTAAAATTTCTTATATTATCAATTAAAAAAAAGGTCACACATTATTAAAAAAAAAGAGTAATATTACTTGTATTCTTTAATTTTTTTTTTTTGTCATTCTCCAGTTGATATCAAAAAACAAATTTTTTTTTATTTACAAAACAAAAGTACAAATTTTTGTCTGCAATGTTGTAAGAAATAGGGTGTTATGAGTGCACCGTTCAATTGTCAGACTTTGGTTAATTAAATAATGCTACAACTTGACAAGTGGATACATATAAAAAACATATTAAGCAATATTAGTTGGTTAGGCAGTGCTTGGAGGAGTTATGTATGAATACGTAAATTAATAAAATGGCACAACTAGGATGACAGCTCGCAAGTTCATGTACGCCATAAGAGCAATTAAAAATTTTTATTCAATAAAAGAATTTTAATAAATTTTTTATAACGTGATTACATATAAGTGGATAGTAATATAAAATTGATTTGCATTAAAAATGAATTAAATTCAAAACATTTATATATATTATATCTAATTTTAAATGAATTAAATTCTAATTTTTTTTATAATTTGGTAGATTTAAGACAGATAGACATCTTTTTATATATAAATCTAATTTTAAATAAATTAAATTCTAATTTTTGTGTACCAAGATATATCCAAAATACCCTCCCCAGTAGAAAATACAGAGAGATCTTTCTGATACTAATCTAAACACTTATCGAAGTGCCATTAAAACTGTTAATGGAAATCCAAGAAGAGTATATCATATCAGCCTAGATCTAAGATTATCTTCCACCAAATCTTTCAAAGGTGGAATTATTTAACTTGCCGAGTGTATATAGAGAACCATTTCAAAGCATTTTTATACTAACAAGGAATCAAATTGAGCACAAAAATAATACAAACCCTATTTCTAAAAGACCAAAAGTAGTGTTTAGTCAAAAATCAATTATGTAACTATATATAACAATTACTCACTTGTAGCTTCGCATATTTATGGTCGACACTACATCTGTCATTTATTTGAATTTATAACAAATGATGGATATTGTCATCAAGAAACCAAATCTTGGAGTCGAGAAGGTGTGGATTTGGAGTTTAGGTTTGACAAGAATGATTTGGCTGAAATAGGTAACTGAGACGACAGCAAAGTTGTGAACACGCGGAATGGACGATTTAGGGTGGTGGTTTTCAAGCAGCTAACAATCCTAACAGCTACAATACCACGATGACAAAAGGTAGTTTGAAGGAGTTGTTCTTTCTTAGTTTTTTTAACACGTGTAATGCCACGTGTTTATTTTGGATTCATTTTAGGGAAATTTTCGTGAGTTTAGAAACTGCTTGATTAAATTATCAATGGAGTAGATTTATTCTTTAAGATGATCTCTTGGCCAAAATTCAAACTAAAGATACACGATCCGTGTTTTAAGCAATCTGAACGCAGCACTCTGCTGTCCCAGTGTCTATTAGGAATTTCTGTAATTTCCCTTGTGAAATTGTGAACATCATTTTTGTCCTTATTACATTTTAAAATATTTCAAAATCACACAAAAAAAAAATCAAATAATCTCATCGTTTTTTCCTGAGTTTATATAATATTAATGTATCCTATTTAAGATTGATCTATTTTACAAGATTGGCAAACTATATGAATTAAAATGCATGCATCATGACTGTAGATCTAATTAGTTGACTTGAGGGTCCTATTCTTTGTTGCCTTAAGATAGTCATAGTATAAATTTATTATATTAATGCCCTGTATGATAGTCGTTTTGATTGAATGAAATGAAGGATGTTAGGTAAGGAAAAAACTAAAGGATTTGCATGATAATATAGAAGAAGGTTAGTTATACTAGACGCAAAAGATTATGATGATGCATGTGTATGAGTATTTATGTGTATAAGTATATATGTACATGAATAAATGTTATATATGATTTCATGACCAAAACCGTTCTTTACTACTATAAAAGGAGTATTTAGTGGCAGTTCAATTAAAATCGCCGCTAACAACGAGCTACTTATTTTTTTTTAAGTTGCTTGTTTGATGCTTTCAAGTGTCAATTATTTATTAATTTTGGCGGTGGTAATTTTTCTATGAACTAGCGGCAAGTGTTACTTATTAAGAGAAATCAATTTTATTTTTTTCTCTTCAAGTGAAGCTTGTCATTTCCTTACTAATATTCCATGAAGTGAAACCCTTCCTGTGAATTTGGTTCTCTATTTTACTTCTTCACACTACTATTCTTCTAGTAACTAAATGGTTTTTTTTCCTAATTATTGCTTCCTTTATTCTTGTTTTCATCTGACTAAGTATCCATTTTGTATTAATTTTGATTCTATCTATTGTTCATTACTGTTGGAGTTGTTGTCAGGATTTGTGGCTTCTAGTTGGTTTTGCATCAACCCTAAAGTCAAGTTTGGCTCTCTCCTCTCTTGGGTTTTGAAAACTCTTCTGTTTGAATTTTGTTCACTTGGGTATTGCTCTTTAATTGAAATTCCATAATAACGAGTAGGTAAACATCAACATTATAAAGATTTTGTACCATTCTGCTCAACTTCTTCCTCAAACCAAAACCACTGCTACCTCTTCTAGATTTGTCTCTCAACTTTGAAATCATTTAGCTTAAAATTGAAAGATTATTGTAATGTTGGTTCTTTGTGGAATTTTCTTAATCAAAACAAGTAAGACTGAGTATTGTTAGGTTGTATTATAAGAGATTAAATAATAGAGTCCAAAGAGTTTAAAATGAGTGGGGGAGTGATTCTAGTGACCATTTTTAACATCAATGTTATGACCCAAATTAAGAATAAGTCAAATAGTGGATTGTGCTATGAGGGGAGTTTTAAGTTGCTATCAGTAGTTTTGACTAGCTTTGGAAAAGGAAATGTTCTCAATCAAGATATATGGATAATGGTGGTTTCTATTGTTTGTAAGGAGCAGAAGCCATCAGAAATTTTTGAGTTTTTTGACATTTTAATGGTGCCATAAATTCTATGCTTGTCCTACATTAGTAGATTTGGTTCAACTAAAAATAGAAGTTAAGATTTTGTTCAATGTGTTCATCTTCTTTTGTATGTCACTAACTGACTAAGGATAATTCATCTTTCTACAATGGTGCTATATTCCTTTTTTCATGAGAGGCAACAATTGTATGTTCTTATCATTAAAGAGTTAGATTGATTTCTTGCAAAGATGCAAGGTTTGAAAGTCTTTTATGACTTTATGCACTAAAAAATGCTCAATTTGTTAATAGGGAAACTTGTTCTATAGCTTTTTCCTTTCTTTTCTACTCCTAACTAGTAGTTTCATCTCCCATTTGAATGATGGTTTCTATGCAATCAAGCATTCTCTAGCATGATATGGATAGTTTGTTAATTATGACGGTTGATATTCTTTTGGTCAAATTTTGTCTAGTATATGCTATCATCTTGAGTGATGACTTGCAAGGTAAGTAGCATTACTTTTCTATCAAGTGATAATCAAAGTTGAATCCTTTCAAAGTTATAATTGAAAATAGGTTTGTTAGCAATGACTAGGTTAGATGTGTCTTTGAATGGTCCAGTTTTGCCAAAAAGTAATTTGGGTCAACAAGGAGGCAATGTTGCATATAGGCATGATGTATCATGTGATATATCTAAAATATATAGGCATGCTACATATGAGCCATGTTCTTTCATTTTACTTGAAGTGTTAAATTTTAGTTGTAAATGATAGTTATGTCATGTGAAGGATTCATAACATATATTGTTTTTAAGACATCATTTCTTTCTCAGAATTTGTCAAGGCTTAATTGAATGTTCTTACTTCAATTGGAGAGGCTAGAAATTGCAAAATAGTTTTCTTATTTTACAATAAGTGAAACCATTTCTTTAACTGTAGGAATAGATATTAGTTGGATCCAAAATCTTAGAAGTATTACTTATTGTGATATAATCTTATATTTGTTTCTATTTCAACCTTCATTCAAATCAAACAAGCCCTCTTATCCAATAAGAATAGAAGTTCACCAAACAAAAAAATTACTACTTGTGTAGAAATTCTTATATACACATGAGTAAGAATACTTTTTTATTCAATCAAGAGAGAGAAAGACTAAAAGAATCATGGTCTAAGACCTAAAATATATATAGGTTCATACAATGAGCCCACATACTTCTTATCAAATTTTGTATCATTCCCTCTTATCATGGAAGAAAATATTTTCTAAAAATCAGGAATTTCTCCTTTTTGTTTCTTTTACTTTGCTTAATGTTTCCTTGAAAAACTGTCATTACCTCTAAAAAATTTCTCTAGAAGGAAGACAGAGTAGACCAATAAAAATTTCTCTTGAAGACAGGAACTATATTGGTCTTTTAACATTGTTGACACAATGTTGCACTTCTAATAATCAAATATTTCTTTGATCAAAGTCAATTTAGTCCTACAGTTGCTTTCTCCCCCATTGGTTGGACAATTAGTAAAGGTAAAAAGAAATCTCCAAGGAGAAGGTGGCATCAGGGTACCAATATAAGATGATGTGTTGGTCTTTATTTTAATAGATTTTTATTATTTTCCTTGCATACTTCTTGATTGGATTATATAGTGCAAATTGAATTATTCAAAACTATAACTATTTCTTGCTTTTCCTGTCTAATTTTTGTAAAAAAGAATGGCATGTTTCATAATAGATGCATAACAATAGTACAATTTTTGCTCACTTTCCTTGAACTTGAGTCTCTTATCAGAGGTTCTCCTTCTTTATCAAGTATGAAGTTTTAAGTTTTTAATCTTAGATTTAAGTTTTGCTGATACCAAAATTCGGTCAACCAGTTGAGTTTAGTATTACCCCTGACTGCAAGTTAGATATGGTAGAAAAATAGTAAAGGAAAATAGTGAAGAAGAAGAAGAAATAGTGACACCAGGAGTTTATCATGGTTCGACTAAAGCCAGTTTGGCCCTTACGTCCACGTTGATGTTTTATTGTTCTCCGGGGAGATTGGTTTTACAGAATATGTGTACAACAATAGAGTTTTCTCTCAGTGAATAATGCTTACTTTCTATTTTGGTAGAGTTTCTACATTTATGTCCTGTCTACATGGTGACCTCCTCCTTCTATTTATAGAGGGGGGAGGGTTTTAAGTGTAATTTTATAAGCAGTAAAATGATTATTTTTGCTGTTCTAGGTATTTAATGCTTGGCGCCAGATAATTAGTACTGGGCAAATCATTGTTGGATTTCTGGAGGGCTGATGTGTAAGTTTAGAAGCTGAGCTGTCAACAAGGAATTAATGGATGCATTAGGTTGCTGACTGGGTTCCGTACAAGTAGCCGTTGTAAGTGGGCGAGCTGGAAGTTGAGCGAGATAATGGTTCGACTAGTCTCGTTGCTTATGCCCAGTCATCCTTCTGAAGGTCATGGGCTCTTTGCTGAGGGGTTGGAGATTTCCAAAATGAGATGTACTCTTCCATTTGAAGAGATGTGAGATGTCTGTGGCTCACACCCGACGATCTGGGGTCTTCGCTTAGTGACATTCAACATAGGCTTGGGCTTCAATCAAACCAACTGGGCCTCATATTGGACCTTAACCAGCCCAAAACATGCTTTCAAAAAATTCATATAACATAAGCCCCCCCAACTCTCAGCTTGCTTTACGGGCTGGGAGTTATAACAAATGGTCAAAGTCTTCATTTGCAATTTGCAAGATAACTCAGTCTATCATGTTGTCATTTCTGTCTTTCAGGCTCTCATTTCCCATGCTTTAAGTGATGCCTTTTTCTATGCATTATCTCAGCCATCAACATGGTAGTCTTCATTATTTCTGGGCCATTCGATTCAAGACAGCTAGATGTCTCTTGGACCATTCAATGAATTCGAGCGAATTCATAAAGGCTCGTGAAGTTCCTCTTCCTTATGAGGTTATTTGATGGATGCTTTGCTCAAGCACTTTGCTCTCTTGATGGTTTGGCTTCCAGAGAAGCCTTTCAGGATATGGGTTGTTTGTTGCAGAGGTTTCAGAGACATGGATAGTCTGTTGCACGTAACTTTCTTGTACAGCTTCTCTTCTTGGCTTTTGGGAAGTTCTGTACATATCTTGGATTATTTCTTCACGGTTCTTTCATGGAGTTCAGCTTTGCTAGCCATGTTCTCGGTCCCTTTTTGAATTGCTCTGGGTTTAGGGAGTCAGGGGATGATCTGTCGGCTGAAGAAGGCTATGAGCAGGAGAAGCTGGGTCCATTCGTTTCATCTGATGGGACTTTACCTCCTGGAAACTAGCTTTCCTTCCCTTTGTGGGATTGTTAGCTTTAGGCTTTTGTTTTATCTTTGTATATTAATTCTTCTGATGTAAATCCACCTCATTGAAGGAGGTCTTTTATTGTAACTCTGAGCATCATATTTCTACTCTTTATCCATTTAAGTCTGTTGTACGGATAATTTAATTTGTTGCCATTGGCAACGTGGTTCACCCCTGCCAAATCATAACTTAACAAGCGTTATATAAAGTATTTGATGGGATAATTATCTTTCGTTATATAGAAATTAAGCCAATTGACTTTAATCAACAAACTCCCATTTAAAGAATATGTGACGCATTGCTAATCAATCATGCTGACTTGTGCAAGAATTCTACATGTGATTAACGCATTACTTGGACGCGAGGTCTTGAGTTCATCAGCACAAGAATTCTGTGCAGGACAAGCACATTACTTGGACATGGCTCCCACAAGAATTCTACGTATGGCTAATATATTACTTGGATGCGAGATCTTCATTTTGCCCTCGACCCGTGCAAGAATTCTATGTATAGCTAATGCATTACTTGGACACAGGATCGTTCCATGCAATAATTTTATGTGGGGCAGGCATATTACTTAGATATTACTCAGGCAAGAATTCTACGTGTGGCCAACGCATTACTTGAATGCGAGATGTATATTTGGCCCTCCAACCTGTGCAAGAATTCTACATCTAATTAATGCATTACTTGGATGTAAGGTCATTCCATGCAAGAATTCTATGTGGGGCAAGCACATTACTTGAACGCGGCTTATGCAAGAACTCTACAGATGGCTAATCATTACTTGGATGCGAGATGTTTATTTCGCCTCAGTGCTTTGTGATGTGCGATCTTAACGGACCATTTAGTCCTCTTGATTGCTTTTACATGTGTGGCTTTTTGTTTCCCAACGACGGCTGGTAATTATTGCTTCTAGCTTTTGGCATACATGCATTGAACCATCATTTATTGGTCGCTATTTTCTCCAGACCATCGGATCATGGGTAACTGACACCCCCTTTTGATCCAATGGTTGGGTCATGCTCTCTTTTAAACTGAGAGCGTCTTCCTTCTCCCTCTCACTTAGTCATTTGAAAAACTTTAGGCTTTTGGTGTTCTTAGCCCATCCATCTTTCTAGCCATTGTCATAGTTACTTTGCCACCAATCTCTATTATTTTCTGCTTGTTCTTCTGGCTATTTCCTGATCATTCTAGACTTTCCATCTCCAACAATCATGGTACACTCCCTTTAACTCTGTGTCTTACACATTATTCTTTCTTTGTAGGCAATAAGGGACCTGACCTTGCCTGATTGATTAGGAGATTGTTGATGCTAATGAATAGATACGGTTTAGATGCCTAGTCTCATATTAGAGTAAGATAATCGGGTTATCAATAGATTCTAGGATTCCTAACATGTGTCTGTGTCTCTTGAGGTTTTATTATTCATTTGAAGTATATCCTCCATTTGTCAGAGTCTAGGTCATCGGTGCAGTGGCATAGGGTGTGCATAGCCTGTAGAGTAAGGGTTAGTAGTTCTGGTTTTGGCATGGTTTGCTTCCAACAGACTTATCGATCTTTTCATTTCTTTTTATAGATGGGAGCGGGTCATGCACGTCACTATCACCTGATTAGGAGTAAGGATGATGAGCCAGATTCGTCTCCAGATATGAAAGATGCTCGACGAGCTGGAGTTGTGACATTGAGCGGGAGGAGAGTTACTTTAAACCCAGGTGCCTGTTCGAGACGCACTAATAGCCAAAGGATGATTTTAGGTCAACTTCCCACCGTCATGCATTCAAGCATCATAAATCCACTATACAAGTTTGAGATGTCACTTCTGTCATCGAATCAAACTAGATTCCTAAGGGGTACAATGCCATGGTCCCTACTTTTGACAACTACGCCATTTATCCTCCTCGTGGCTTTATAGCCATTAGCATCCCACATCTCTCCACGGGACTAAGATTCCCTATTCAACCTTTCATTATTGATTTTTTGAATAAGATAAACTTAGCCCTTTTCAATTAACACCGAATTCATACACTGCACTGATTTCGCTGACACTTATCCATAAGGTCAACAGCCTTCCTCCATCATCGCCCAAAACCCTTTGCTACCTTTATGACCTTAGGTGTACAAATTTTGAGGACGGGCCTTATTATCTTTCGACGATGCAGACACCTTATAAAGAAATCCTCCCACAGGGGGTGCGAAGGGAAAGTCCAATGCAGGATGCTACAAGACTCATTGGTTCTACATCTTGTGCCTTTCACTAAAATATTTTAAGAATTTTAATTTCGTTCTCATTTCAGGTAGGTGGGCTGGGCTTGAATGAATTTGTTTATTTGCTTACTTTTTGGTATTTGTTTTGAATTTTGACTTGTTGTTCTAAGCTCTAACCTCCTATTTAATTTTATAGATGATACCGATAGGTAGCCAGCACTCGGTGCTAAGGAGTTAGACATTCTAGATCGGTTTGCTTCATTCGAAGAACTGTAGAACATTTCAAGTTAGAAGAAAATGCTCTCTATTTTCACAAACTTGCCCCACCAATAAACACAATTGTAACCAGAAAGATAGGGATTCACCAGTTAAGGGAAGTTCGACTAGTGAACTTTGACGATTATAATAAAATCATGGATTTGATTCTCAGGGCACATTCACAAGATAGTGAAGACGAGGCTCCTCCAGGCCATGTTGTCATCTCGACCCAGATCACTTCGAATTAACCTCTAGCTCCTGAGGCGAGACCTATCCCCGAAGCTCCAATGGCTACTGAGGCTAAAACAATTTTAACTATTGTAGAGCAACCAGCCGTTGTTGTCGAAGTCCCACTTCTGGATCCAACCTCTTCGCCATGTTCTGAAGGGGCAGAGGCTCCTGGTGCTGCCAGTCCTTCGAGCCCCTCTGGCTCTCTTCAAAAGAAGCAGAGGATTACCCACGAGAAGGAAAGGGCAACCCCTTAAAACCCATCAGGAGTTAACCTCACAAAGCCATTGACTGAGCCTGGCTCTAAAACAGAAGTGCATGCTCAGAAACTCATCGAGAATTTCTTCATAATCTTGGGCAATGATGGCAAGATCCTAGCGATTAAGAGTGAGGACCTCCCCTTCGGGCGACTGGTGGGATACGTCGCTCGGTAGGGTCAATCGATATGTGTCCTTACTCATCTTAGTTATTTGGTTTATTATTAAGTCAGACCTTACTGTCTATTTTTGGCAGAGCATGTTTTCACTGATGAAGATTGCCATTGAGTACGAGGACTAGGATAAAGAGAAGTCGACTCTCTTGAACAAGATGGAGGCCTGTCGAGCTGAGGTGCAGGAACTTAGGGGAAAATGAGGGAGTTGGAGACTGCGTTATCCTGCAATATGAAGTGTCATGAGGATATGGAGATAAATTTTGATCTCATAACTAACGACCTTAACAAGGCAAGAATAGAGCTATATGATGCCCAAATGTAGCTATGACATATGAACAAGGTGGCAAGCACTGCCAAAGAGAAAGTAAGAGCTGCAAAGCAGTGGGCCATGGCTTCTGTTAAAGATACAATGATGCTAAAAAGAGAGTTGCAACTCGTCAAGGAAAAGGCAATAAAGGTTAAGGCTGAGATGTCCTCATGTGTAGCAAAGACAGCCATGGAGACGAGCAGGACAATTCTCGAGTTATTCCTTTATACTATGTGGGCAAGTATAGTGATCTTGACTACTCCTTCTTTGGTCCTCAAGCCATCAAGGGGGTTAAATAATGAAAAGCTCAAGTAGCAAGGAACAGTCTGGGTATAGAAGTCTGTGCCTCATTTGCAGAGGTTATTGTCCAAGGAGAGGGTGACTCCTAAGCTATTAACGTTGCTCCTATGCCTGATGCTTTTGATGTCCTAGCTTTTAGCTCACAGCCTATTAAAGGCTCAGCCCCCGAGCCCCTATCCTCATAGAACACTAATTGTGTAACTTGATTTTTTGGTGTTCCCGGCACATGTAATAAACCTCATAGACAGCTTGTATCATTTTATGATGAAGCCAAACACTTTTTATCATTATTGTTTTAGTACTTGACTGACTGTAATTCTCTTTTACTCATGCTCAGATAATAGTTTGGCATGTAAACTATTGTTGCATCGTACAACATATAACTTGACATAGAAATCTCTAATCTTATTTCAAAGAATTCAAAGAATTACATTCATATGTACAATGCATCAATTATAAGATATCGAGATACTTATTGGTAATAATGACGAAGGTGCTCGACATTCCAAGCGCAGAGGAATTGTGCTCCATTCATGTTTGCTAGATGATAGGTTCCATCATTCACGATCCTTTTGACGATATATGGACCCTCCCAATTTGGTCCTAAGGTCCCCTCACTGGGTTTGCGGACTTCAGGAAGGACGAGGCACAAAATAAGATCTTAGGGTTTGAACTTTCGAGCTCACACTCTGTGGTTGTAATATCTCGCTATACATCACTAATGGACTGCAGCTCTAAGGCTAGCTTTCTCTCTCACTTCTTTCAAGAGGTCTAGGTTTGTAGCGAGTAGTTGGTCATTATCTTCCAGGTTGAAGGCAATTCTTCTCTGTGTAGCAACTTCGAGTTCTGCGGGAATCATTGCCTCACATCCGTACACCAAAGAGAAGGGGGTTTCCCCTATAGAGCTATTAGGCATGGTCCTATAGGCCCATAGTACTGATTGTAATTCATCTACCTAGGCCCTTTTTTTAGCCTTTAACTTGGTCTTCAAGATCTTTTTGATGATCTTGTTAACGGTTTCTACTTGCCCGTTGGCCTATGGATGGTCTATGGCTATGAAGCTTTTAACAATCTTAAGGTCTTCACAGAACTTAATAAACTACTCACTAGTGAACTAGGTCTTGTTATCAGTGACGGTCTACTGAAGGACCCTAAACCTACAAATGATGTTGTTCCATACAAACTTCTTGACCTTAGAAGATGAGATTTCAGTGAGTTCCTTTACCTTCACCCATTTGGTGAAGTAGTCTACACTACTATTATGTATTTACAGTTTTCCCATGCCTTAGGAAGTGGTCCAATCAGATCTATCTCTCAAATTGCAAATGGCCATAGGCTTGTCATCTGCTTTAGGTAAGCTGGAGGAGCTTGTGGTACTTTTGAGAACCTTTGGCACTTGTCACACCTCTTGATGAGGTGATAGTATCTTGCTTCATTGTCGGCCAGTAGAATCCTATCAAAGAGCTTTTTGTGCCAAGGAGAGCCCCTTAGCATAGTTCTCATAATGTCCTGCATGAATCTCTTCCAAGATAATATTGCAGTCTTTGCCATCTATGCATTTCAAAAGTGAGGTTGTGAACCCTCTCTTATAAAGTGTATCACCACAGATGCAGTATCTAGCTGCTCAGGCTCGTAGCATCGCGCCTCAAGTTTGTCTTCTGGTAACTTCTCATTCTACAGGTAGTCTATGATCGAGTTCATTCGAGAATTAGGCATTTTGGTGATTGTAATGACAATGTCTTGTTGTTCAATAATTGGGGATGGAAGAAACTCTATCGAGACCGCTCTTATAAAGTTTGAATTGTTAGTGGTAGACAGGTGAGCCAAAGCATCTGTGTGCATGTTCTGGGCTCACGGGATCTGGGTGATCTCAAACTGTTGGAAGGAACCCAGCAACTCTTGGACTTTCCAGAGATATCTCATCATTTTCTCCGCCCGTGCTTGGTATTCACCTTTTATTTGACAAATAATTAACTGTGAGTCACTATAAATTTTTACTTTCTCAGCGTGCACCTCTATGGCCAACCGTAAGCCTGCCAATAGGGCTTCATATTCAGCTTCATTATATGTTGCCTGAAAACCAAACCTCAAGGCGCTAAAGACCTTGTGCCCTTCCAGACTAATAAGAAGCATTCCTACTCTGACCCTTTGATCACAAGATGATCCATCAACAAACAGTTACCACCATGGGGCCTTAGGGACTTTTACCTTATTTTGTAATGGGCCTGTGAATTCAATAATGAAATTAGCCAGCGCTTGGCCCTTGATAGCTGTCTTGGGCTTGTACTTGATGTCAAACTGTGCGAGTTCTGATAAGTAGAAAATGTACCTATAAAAATACCTGATTTTGCGTCTTAATTAGTCATTAACTTGTAGTTTTTGTCTATCTTTTC